>WYDK02057559.1:0-12494 GCA_009867345.2 Toxicodendron radicans | reverse complement strand
AAAAAAAGGAAAGAACAATTCTAAGTTTAAAAATAAATTTATTTAATATTTTAATTGTTTAAGTTTAAATTAAATTTGTATATTGGGTTATTGTAATCAATTAATCAATTGATTCAATTCTAATCAATTCACACCAATTCTAGTTATAACAATTCTAATCAATTAATCAATTATAATCAATTGATTCAATTCTAATCAATTAATCAAGTCTACTTATAACAATTCAAAACAATTAATCAATTCTATTCAATTAATCACTTGTAATAAATTAATCAATTCTAATCAACTCTAATTATATATTAGAATTACTTAATTGACTATAATAATTGTAATTAGAATTGTTATAATTAGAATTGACTAATTGATTATAATTTATTAATTGATTTGAATCGATGAATTGATTATTATTGATTAATTGATTATAATTAGAATTGATTAATGATTATAATGTATTAATTGATTAGAATTAATTAATCAATTAATCTGTTTTAATCAATTAATCAAATTAATTGATTAATTGATTGTGATTGATTAATTGATCAGAATTAGAATTGATTATAATTGATTAATTGAATATAATTAATTAATTAATTAGAATTGGTTAATTCATTCATTTTTATAAGTGATTAGATTTAATTTATTTATTAGAATTGATTAATTGATTAGAATTGATTAATTGGTTATAATTAGAATTGATTAGAATTGATTAATTGATTAATTGATTAATTGATATAAGTGATTAGAATTGATTACTTGATTATAATTTATTATAATTGTTATAATTATAATTAATTAATTGATTAGAATTGATTAATTAATTAATTATAATGAATTGTTTAGAATTATTATAATTACAATTGATTAGAATTTCCTGTGAGAAATTAATTAATTATTGGGGACATAAATTATATGAATATAATTATGTTTATTTATTAATTAATTAAAAATTTAAATTTTTTTGATAATTTACCAAATTTCTCGAAATATATAAAAATATGGGATAAATTAATATTTTTCAAGTTTGGTAGAATCGGTCTCAGGCCTAGTCCTTGGCTTGGGACCAGTCCAAGTCCTCCCATATATAGATAGGCCCGAAATCAGTCCGTTAAAATTTTAGGACCAAGCCCCCATTTCCTACATTTAATTCTAACTCAACATCAGATAGTATGGAATATGAAGCTTCTAATTTCATTTGATTGGTTCACAATAAAGATTCATGAACTATAAAACCCAAAACACACTTTGTGAACCCAATCTGAGTCCAGAAGACAAAAAAGCCCAGAATTACTGAAGCCCATGAAATATAAATGAATTTGCTGTAGGCTTGAGCCTTCTTCAACAAGTAGCTTAATCAAGACGATTGATTTTTACACAATTTAAATGGCCTAGAGCTCTTTCCCAAATGGCCTATTTGACCCAGAACTAGTGGTGATGTGATTGAATTTGAACTAACAACTAGTCAGAGTTGGAAGATAATGATAGTTTAAATAATTAGATATTTGTTTCAGCATTACCAAAATTATGAGTATTAATGTGAACATAATAAGGTGATGAGGTAAATAATAACACATATAATGATACAAGATCTCTTAGTTAGAGATCTGACAGTACTATTAAATAGCAAAACTAGAGAAGCATGTTATTTGCTTCTTCAAGAAATGCTTTTTGAAAGTAAACAAGTACTTGTAGTTGTAGTATTATTCACGAGTGTACCTCTCAAAGGAAAGGAAAGTAGTTATGCTTTCTGCATAAAGAATTATCAAAATAAATGTCGCTATGCTTTTTGCAAAACACTTACCTTAGCGGTGTGATTAACACTATATTTGACTATAACTATTTAATTCATAAGTAATAAAAATATAATTATTTATGGGATAAATTAGAATATATATGGCTACATACTATAAGGATTGTAGCAAATTAATTTTCACGTTCTTTATTTGCTACAAGTTCAAATAATTTATAGCTAATACACACATACTAGCGGTATATTTAAACTAGTAACTAATAATGATACTATAATATTTTTATTGCCATGAAAATAAAATTTGTGTAGCTAAATACATTAATTAGCTACAGATTTCAATATTTTATAGCTAATGCACAAATAATAGCTATATAGTTAAACTCGTAGCTAATAATAATGCTATATGCCATGTAAATAAAATGTTTATAGCTAAATATATTAATTAGTTACAATGTTTTACCATAGCTAATACATTGTAGCTAAATGACTAGTTCTTGCCACGATTTTAATAAGTTAAAGCAAGAGATGAATATTAGCTTCGAGGGAGAAAGACTTATCACTAAAATTATTTTAATTAGCTATAAATATTGACTTTTGTAGCTGTAAATATGTATTTGCTACAATTTTCCTTTCTGTAGCTAATTTTCGTAGCTATATGTCTATAATGTTGTAGTGACATCATTATGTTATAAGAGAGGATATGTTGATTAACGTAAGTTTATTATCCAGTTAAAGAGGTATGTGCCATATATAGCACCAATTTGTTATGAATGATAGATAAATTCTGAAATTGCATAATGTAGTGGGGAGAGAGCATTGAACTGATTATAGAGAAGTTAAATTCTAAAGGATGCGGAGTTCCTGAAAACTATGAAATTTTCGGTCGTGTTGTTATCCGTAGTCTAGGTTGACTCTTTCTAGATGCTTGTTGGGTAAGTTCTATCATTTAGAGAATTGAAAAGAAGTTGACTGCGTCAGTTAAGTTCTTTTGAATTCTTACGAATGGTGAACTTAGCTAGTGGGCTTCCGGAAGGAGTCGACCTAGACGACGGATAGCAACACGACTGAAAGTTTCATAGTTTTCAGGAACTTCACATCCTTTAAAATTTAACTTCTCTATAATCATTTCAATGCTCTCTAAAATTGCATTGAAATGATTATAGAGAAGTTAAATTCTAAAGGATGTGGAGTTCCTGAAAACACTGAAACTTTCAGTCGTGTTGCTATCCGTAGTCTAGGTTGACTCCTTCTGGATGCTTGCTAAGTAAGTTCTATCATTTAGAGAATTGAAAAGAAGTTGACTGCATCAGTTAAGTTCTTTTGAATTCTTACGAATGGTGAACTTACCCAGTGGCCATCTAGAAGAAGGCGACCTAGACGAAGTCGACCTAGACGATGGATAGCAACATGATTGAGAGTTTCATAGCTTTAGGAACTTCGCATCTTTTAAATTTAACTTCTCTATAATCATTTCAATGCTCTCTCTCCACTGTATTATGCAATTTCAGAATTTATCTATCATTCAAAACAAACTGGTGCTCTGTCTCGCACATACATTAATCAACGTATCCTCTCTTGTAACATAATGATGTGTTTGTGTGTATGTCTGTATACATCACACACACACACACACATACACATACTTTACGATTGAAATGCACTTAAACCCTATCTAAATTATGTGGGGTGGTGAAGAAGTTTGGGTTCTGTGACATCCATAGAACCTGCACTGCTTCACTACCCTTCATAATTTAGGATTACATTCATGATAGTTCTATTGAAGACAGGTTTGGCTAATTGTTCGGAACAAATACATTTTCATGCATAACGACATCATGAAATCAAACCGCTTGGAGGATTAATTTGTTTAGGGCATAGGTCGTTGGTAATCAATTTGCTAAACCTATAATCCCTTAATTGTCTGTGACACAGATTCAATGAGACCGGATCGGGAATGGATGTATAATAGGCTTATAGAAGGACGTAGGTCTATAAATCCTGACTTTTTGAATGGTGTCGGAGGCTTTGTGGAGTTTGCATGCGGGCACCCGAATTTGATGGATGGTGACAAAATAAGGTGTCCATGTTGGAAGTGTAAGAATAGAAGATTTAGAGCGGTTGATGAAGTTAAGTTGGATCTCATAAGGAATGAGTTTATGAAGGACTAATATCAATGGGTTTGCAATGGGGAACCATTAGTTATTGCCAGCTACAGCGAGCCACAGTTGAACATTGATGTCCCAGTAGACAAATGACCAACTAATCCATGCCATCACATGGTAATTGATGCGATTGGTCCTAGCTTTGACCCAAACTATGGTACTAATGACAAAGAGACACCTGAGCCATCAACTGAGAGATTGTATGAGATGCTTCACAGAGTTGAGGAACCATTATGGCCTGGGTGTGAAAGTCACACACAGTTGTCGGCTATTGCTTGGTTATTGAATATTAAGTCTAAGAACAATATGTCGAAGGTGTGTTTTGATTCAATGGTGCAATTTTTCAAAGAAGCATTACCTGACAAAGACAAAATGGTGGACAGTTTTTACGAAACGAAGAAGTTTGTGGTAGGGCTTGGACTTCCATGTGAAAAGATTCACTATTGTATAAATGAATGCATGTTGTACTAAGGTGAGGATAGTGATAGAAGTAATTGCAAGTTTTGTGATGCCCCTCGATACAAAAGTAGGCATAAGAAAAAGGTTTCATACAATAAGATGTGCTACTTTCCCTTAACACCGAGGCTACAAAGATTGTATACATCGGAAGCCACAACTAAGCATATGCGGTGGCATAAAGAGCACTTGCAAACAGACGGTGTGATGTGTCATCCTTTCGGTTGTTTAGCTTGGAAACATTTTGATAGCACATATCTACAGTTTGCAAGTGAGTCTAGAAATATTAGGTTGGGTTTATGCACGAATGAGTTTCAACCTTTTGGAATGCCGAGTAAGTAGTATTCTTTATGGCCTATTATTGTGACACCCTATAATTTACCACCAGGTATGTGTATGAAAGATCCATATATGTTTCTCACTATTATTGTTCCTGGACCGTGAAATCCAAAGCAGAAATTAGACGTGTACTTGCAACCTTTGATAGATGAACTAAAATACCTTTGGGATGTTGGAATGGCCACGTATGATGTGTCTGTTCGAAGGAATTTTCAAATGAAAGTTGCCCTAATGTAGACAATTTTTGACTTCCTCGCATATGCAATATTGTCAGGGTGGAGTATGGCGGGGAAGAGAGTTTGCCCATATTGTATGGATAATTCTAAAGCTTTTAGTCTTCGTCACGACGGTAAGGTATCTTGGTTTGATTGTCATCGGCAATTCCTTCCAATGAGTCATCCTTTCAGGCGTAACAGAACTGACTTTATTAATAATAAGGTGGAAAGGCCGACACCTTTACCCATCCTTATTGGAGAACAAGTGTTGGAACAATTGGATGCCTGGGGTTTGATGAAAGTAACTGAACTGGGCGTCGAACAGTACAATGGCCACATTTCGAAGTCATGTGGTTGGAAAAAGAGAATCATGTTTTTAGATTTACCATATTGGAAATATAATCTCATTTGTCATAATCTGGGTGTGATGCACATAGAGAAAAATGTTTTTGAAAATGTGTTTGATACCAGTATGAATGTTGAAGGCAGAACTAAAGATAATGCAAAGGCTAGGGATGATGTTAAGTTATACTGTAGGCATCCAGAGTTAGAGAGAGATGAACGAACAGGAAGGTATCCAAAGGCCTGTTACAATCAAGGGGGAGAAGAAAAGAAAATTTTATGTGAATGAGTGACGAATCTTAGGTTCCCTAAATGTTGGAAAATTGTATGCACCAATCGTTACTATCGTTTATGGGTGTTAAATAAGCTTGTATGCATTCAGGTACCTGCGACGATTGAAAAAAAAGGTTACAAATATCGTGAAGGTTGAAGGATCTATATGTAATCTGTACTTAGTCGAAGAGGCATCAACTTTTTGTTCGCATTACTTTGAGCCTCATGTTCATACGAGGATACAAAGAGTTCTCCGTAATGACGATGAGGGTGAGGCTGAATACAGTGCATACATGTTTTCTATATCCAAAACCGTTGGTCAACCTTATGGATATTCTACAACAAGACTATGACAAATGAAGAGTACCATGCAGCTGACCGAAATGTCCAGTAAGCTTCGAAACCATATATACCTTATTCCATTAAACTTGTTAAGATTATTTTTTTGATGAGTTTGCAATTACCATTTTTAGGATATTTATCCAACAAATGAGAACATTTGATCCCAATTTAATGGAGTCAGAAATTGACTTAATGCTTGAGAGATCGCTATCGTGATGGTTTTATTCTTATGTAAGCATTATCAATACCCTAATTTATTAAGCATATGACCTTTAACCAAAATTTTCGTGTGTGTTCATATTTTCAAATAACTGTTGTTAGGCACACGAAAGCAACAACGTGGATATTCAAATGGTAAAGGATGTTGCTTTCGGCCCATTAAGGACAGTCACTGCTTACCTAGTATATTTTGTTAATGGGTATAAGTTCCATACTACAAAGCATGGTTCGGGTAGGAAAAATGTGAATAGTGGAGTGTGCATTGCAGGGTCAAATTACAATTCAACATCACTTGATTATTACGGCCAACTTACGGAGATTATACAGATAGAGTACCCTGTTGTCCTTATTAAACGGATCATGTTGTTTAAGTGCGATTGGTTTGATCCAACGCCAAATCGTGGGATTAGAGTTCATAAAGACTACAAACTAGTAGAAATCAACCATAAAAAAAAAGTTTAACAAGTATAAACCGTTTGTTTTGGCAGCGCAAGCAACACAAGTCTACTATGTTCCATTTTTGAGTCGGCGTCGTGACAAGGTTGACTGGTGGGCTGTATGTAAAGTCAAACCTAGATCAATAATCGATGTGTCGCTGCAAGATTTGGCTTTCCAAGAAGATGAAATTGAATAACATGGGATTGACAGTGATTTAGATGCATCGGGGCCTTTAAATGATGCAAATGGTGTTTTCATAGATGTGGATGATGAGGATAATGATGTCGATGAAGAGGATGAATGTGAATATGATTAGGCAACAGACGATGAAACTGAAGATGATCAGGATGTATACGTATATGATAATTCATAATAGTATAGTTGACATTATTATTTTTATTGAAACGTACGTTGTAATGAAATAAAGTGTAATATTGAATTGTTGGGTTCATGATTCGATTCAATGTTTATTTAGGACGGATTGTAAAAATTATATAAACAAAACCTTTTGATTTTAATATATATGTTAAAATATTATACATTAAATTTCGGTTATAGCATAAGATTAATTTACATGCCTAAATTTCTATATTTTGTCTAAATATTCCACATATTTATACGGGTTTATGAAAAACTTAATATGTTTGATTTCAATGTATGCAGATATGGCTAGGGGTATAAGCAGAGATAGATCCACTGAGGGGACTTCATCCCGCGGTGGCAGATTGGGTGACCGGACTTCTAAAGGTAGATCTGGAGCCCGTGGGGGTGTGAGTCATACTACACTGACAGCCTCCGACGGGGGTGCTATTCAGATACTTGCACCTCGACCTGCACCGACGCTCAGGGATATTTAGGACGACTCTAGCACCTCTTCCCCTCGTATTCCGGAGAGTCCCCACGGGATGGGAGCTGAGTCATCCGGACATATTACACCCTCGACGGGTAGTAACTTTGATGGAGATTTGAGACCATTGATTCAGTTTGTTGGCGACCAGTAAGTATTTAATCGAATTTTAAATTATTACTTATTTAACTTCATTTTTAATTATTCTAATGTTAAACTTGTAAGTAATTATTTAGGATGCATCCATCCAATGCATATCGCATACTATTACTGTTATTTTTAAGGAGAGGATGGACGATGACGACCATACTTGGAAGGCTATTTCACAGCCTACCTTAGATTTTTATTTTGAGGAGTTCATGGTAAGTTGACCAAAAACATTTCCACGTATTAATTTTGTCAGCTTCATTTACAAATAATAATAAAATTGTTAATATTTAATATTTTGTAGAAACAGTATCGATGAGATCGAGTGAACGAGTAGGTTGTGAAAGCTTAGAAGAAGAAGGCTTCGGTCCGATACAGGGACCTCCTAAATAGCATAAGGAACAAAAATGAAAAATCTAATTATCTGATTGAGTAGTAGTGGGAGCGGTTTAGGGCAATATGGGGCACACCGGACTTTCAGAGGATCAATAAACAAAATTCCAGTAATCGACTGAGTCCCACAGGAACTTCGTTACATACGGGAGACTCTCGGTCCCATACTGAGCATGCAGAGGCTATTGTAAGTTTGAATTCAACTTTTATTTACATTATATACGTTTTGTGTACATTACTTATAAAAATCCTTTATTAATGAGCTCTTTTGTTGCGTACAGGAGAAGAGTTTGGGTTGTCAACCAAGCCCACTGGAGCTCTTTATGCGTACCCACACCCGTAAGGGTGATAAGATAAATTTTGTGGATGAGAAGGCAAGACAAACAATTGTAAGTTGTTACATCATTTTAAAAATATTAATAAAAGTACATATGCATATAATTTTATGTTTCTAACTTGTGTTTACATTTATATGTTATTACAGGATATGTTTCATTCCATGTTAGAGGAGCAGATGTCCCAGGCAGCAGCTGGCTCTGGAGGCCCTGTTGAAGTAGATTAGGCAACCTTCTATTTTACGGTTGTCATTGGGGAGAAGAAACAGACGGTCTATAGACTTGGCTCTCAAGCATCTGTGTACTACGGCAGAGCCAATTCTTCAACAGCTGCCTGTTCAGAGTCAAGTACCACTTTGCTCAGACTTCAATGCTTGTGGTAGCCAGCTTACAGGCTGAGATAGTTGAGTGTGATGCACAATTGGAGAGTTTACAAGCACAACTTAACTCACATCAGGATATATTGGCCACCACCACCTCTATCTAAGGCTTAGTCTCGAATTGTTGTAGCTTCTCCCTTTCTTTTGGTCAAACTTTAAGAATAATCAGTTGTTGATATAAGTTTTTAGGTGTTTGTTTTGTTCAAATTTCAAATTACTTTTAATTTTAAAAAATGAAATGACCAAAAGTGGTTTCTTCATTTAATAAGTTTCTTTATTATGTAAATATATTAAAAGTATAAAATATAAAAAATTGAGAATTGGTCAGCGGGGTTGACAATTGTCGGTGACGAATCTGATGACATCACCAACGGCGAGTCTGATGACACCGCCGACTCCACTTGATATATGTAACACTCTTTTCTTACTAGCTTAATAGATAGGAAATCATCGACTATCCCCCTGGCTGCTCTCATCGACTATCCGCCTGACTGCGCTCATTTACTACCTGTAAAAATGTTGAAATTAACGGGATGAGCACTAACTGCTCAGTAAGTGTTAGAGTCATGATAATGACTCAATTAAGATGATTAAATTACACAATTGTGTTTAATTTGAATATTTATTAGGACAATTTAAAGAATGTAAGAATTAATTCATGAAAAAATCACTTGTTAATTTTTTCTCACAATTTGTGCATGTTTGGAATGATTTATGAGATGTTGTGAGTTGATATTAGGTTGTGATGTATTGTTTAGGGTTGAATTTGTCTTAATATTGCAAAACAGGGGGGTTTAATGTCATATTTCAGGGGTGACTCTGTCGATTTTTCTTTTGTGTAGGGGTTGAATTGATATTTGCTGCATTTTCTATATAAATGAATTTTTGTTCATGAACAGGGCATCTCCTTCATTGAACACACACATCCACCATTCTCACACTAGGAGATCTCCACCATTCTCGGCCTCTCCATGACTCCTCACCTTCCCATGCAACCATTCATCTTCCACCATTGTTGAACACCACATCCATTTCACCCTCACGCAACCACCACATTCCATAGCATTTTTCAGAGTGATTTCAGCTTCTCCGATGACTGTTCAGCTTCCTTAGCAGTAAATCATCATCTCCTCGACCTCCATGCGCCAACCCCGCACTGATTCAGCCCTCCACGCGCCCACAAGTATCGCCACTCTCCACCGCGTCTCCTCATCTTCTAGTCCAGATCTGCACCATTTCTGGCACCTTCTCATCTCACCGCCTGAATATTCAACATCCTGGGAGTCTGGTCTTTCCTCCCATATTTTTCGATCATCGACCGGAGTTCCCACGGGCCCCCACGCACTGCAGTGACTTCTCGGTTTCCAGCATATTCTGACACATTCCGACGACCCCTCAGCTCCCCAGTAGTAGATCTAGACTCCCCAGGTCTAGATCTACCCATTGGTGTGCTCGGATCTCATTTTCGAGACTGTTAACCGGAAGACTCACCAAAAAATTAACGTATTTCGGTGAGTTGTAACGTTTCGTATTCTGGGCATTTCGTTAGTCAGTTACATTCGCTTGTCGCACCCTGTTGATGTTGATCATCGCCTCTCCACCATGGGCAGCCCCATTCACATCATTCTAGCCTCCATCGACATCCCAATGAGCAACTAAGTTCCCGGTTGCCCGTTACAGAAGAGGCGAGATCGAGATTGACACCCACGGCCCTGGTCGTTAGCTCTCGACTAGTTGGATGAGTTTGATCAGCGATATTCGGTAGTATTTCTTTTTTAACTACATTTGTTTTCGTTTCGTGTTCGATTTCGATACTTTAATATAGTTGGTGTATTAATTTGATTATCGTGTATCTGTTGAGCGTTATTGTTATTAAAATTAATTGTATAATACATGTTAGTTTGAATCGGTTAAATGTTGAATATTTCTTTTAAGTAATAAAGTTGTATTCATGTTTAATGTCATTTTTACGTGTGATGCATGTTTCAATACTTTAATATAGTCGGTGTATTAATTTGATTACCGTGTATCTTTTGAGCGTTATTGTTGATTAAAATTAATTGTATGATACATGTTAGTTTGAATCGGTTAAACGTTGACTATTGCTTTTAAGTAATAAAGTTATATTCATTTTTAATGTCATTTTTACGTGTGATGCATGTTTCGTATAATTAGTTAATTTGATATTGCGTGTTAATGAATTGTGTTTATTAATTACGTATTAGCTAGTGATATTTCATGTGTAGTGTTTGTCGGTATTCAATGATAGTCTTTAGCCAATCGAACTTGAGTAATCGGGTGAGACAGGATAGATTATACCTAGAGTATCGGTGAGCGATTTTCTTGGTTTGCCTTGCCTTGTAGGTTTAGGAAACCATAGAGCGTGATTGAGAGTTGTGAGGGTTAGTCTCGTATCAACCCAAAATCGTAACGGCAACATTTTTATCATCAAGTTTTTAAAATAGTTTTTATTTTCAAGTCTTTAGATAATTGCCTTTAAATTCTTTAGTTTTAACTAAGTTACTTTAATTTCGCAATTTGTTTCCTTAACATAGCATTAATCCAATCAATCTGACTTTTTAATTTCCGTTTACTCGAATTTATAGTTAGTCATAAATATTTGCTCCTCGTGGATTCGATCCTGCTTACCGCTAACTATGATAATTAGGATAAACTTAATTAATTTTGTTGGCCGTGACAACCGGTCTCGACAGTAAGTAAATCATACTAATCTTAAGCATTCCCATTAACCAATTAAAAACTCAACATTTATAAAAATCTCTTTTCTTCTTTTTCTTTCTTTTCTAGTTATTCTATTTCTATTTCCTTTCTATTATATGCTTTGGGTTCTTTGGGTTCTTTTCTTCTTTCTTATTCTTTAACTTTTTCTCTCATTCTTTCTATTCTTTTTCTTTCATGACTCTTAAGTCTTCCAACACAAACAAGTGATCTCATTCTTAAATTTCTTAACTAGGCATACCTTTTACATTACAAGGATGCATGCCATGGAATACAATAATGCATTTTCAATTCTTTTCCATAATAAGTATTTCTTATTCTTTATTCTTTTCTTTTCTTTTCTTCATTCTTTCTTATTCTTTATTCTTTTCTTTTCTTATTCTTTCTATGCCGATCGGACTGGTTGACGCATGGATTTGGAACCTTGGCCTCATGAGTTTCTTCTTAATTCTTTCTTTGTACGGTCTTCATCTACATGCACTCTTGGCGGTCTGTACAATTTTTTCTTTTCTTTCTTCTTATGCCACTCACTATTAAGGTGGCGTGCATGTAGGTAATTTATTCTTCTTAGTCGCCATGTGATCATGTAGTGACACTCACATGCTCCTCATCGCAACAACCTTCTTTTTCTTTCTTTTCTTTATTCTTAAGTTATCAAAATAATTAATCATATTCTTTGGTAACTTTTAATGCATTACTCATGCATGAATTAATAACCATGCAAATGCAAATTTCTTTCTTTCTTTCTTTGTTTTTTTTTTCTTGGTTATTCTTTTCTTTCTTTTCTTTATGTTCTTCCTAATATAAGTATTATTATGTCAATATGCATGAATGCATGAATAGAATTCTTATGCATGCATGAACTTCATCACCTATCTTAGTATATGAAATTATTTATTTTCTTAATACTTAACTATTTCTTCACGTAATTCTTAAAGATACACATACTAAAACATTCTCACACATGTTCCAACTAACTTATGGTACTTATTAAAGCATGAATTCTTTTCTCTCTTAACAATATTCTTTTTCTAATTTCTTCATGAATCCTTCTTCCTTTAATGGTTTAAACACATGCAATGCATGCAAACACTTCAAATTCTCAACCAACCAAATCAAC
>WYDK02057510.1:0-12505 GCA_009867345.2 Toxicodendron radicans | reverse complement strand
ACTTTAAATTGGAGAGAGGGGCAGAGGAAGTTGATGGTTCCCCTTTATTCATCAACGTCATCGTCATCATCATCGTCCGCTCCAGCGGTTTCGAGCTGGTCTTGACCAATTTTAATTCTTCCAGAGATGGATATAGCGACATGGAAATCAAATTGAGACAATTTTGTATATCTAATTTGGAAAGACAAGGAAATGAAGGCAACTTTGTATCATCATAATCATGTTTCCTCCACCATCCCGTTAATTTAGGACAATCATAAAGGGTAAATTGCTCAAGGGATGGGAAGAATGTTGTTGATAATGTGGAAGAACTATTAGTTGCTTCCTCTGAAATGTACTCCAAATCATCTAGATGACTAAGAAACAAACTCTCCAAATCAGGTAATTGATCCAACGGTGGGATATTTTGGCATCTCCTACATTTTTTTATACCACTTCATCAATTCCTTGAACCTTTACATCATCACTTCTCCCCCAATCCAATGTTAGAGACCGAAGAAATTGCTTCCCTTCTAAGTTGGCTAACTTGCTATTTTCCTCGTATTTTAAATTCTTAATTTTGAGTTTTCCTCTCAAGTTCTTCAACCCATTTAATTCCTCTGTCCCACTATGATTGTTACTACAAATAGTGGTAAAGTCTGAAGATTAGTTAAATGCCCTAGGTCACATGGCATTCCAATTAAAGAATCACATTTTTTATTTATAAGATGTCTAAGGCTCACCAAATTTTTAATATCTCTTGGTAGTTCCTTAAGCTCGCTATAATAAGACAAATCTAATGTTTCCAAATTTAATAGTCTCGACAGTGAATTAGAGAGTATTTTAATATCTACATAAGAAAAATTGAGATACCGCAAATGCTTCAATTCACCAATTAAACTCAGAAGTTCACCATTTGAACTCAACAATTTTTGAAACCTTAACTCTCCAAAATCCAATGCTCGTAAGTAATTATAACTTGTTAAAATTTTATCACCATCATCCAAGTTGAAACCCCAATTTAATCGATAAAACAAAATTAATGTTCTTATATTTTTTGCATTATATAATTTAACTGGAAATGTCCATGATCGTTTAACTTCACCACAATCAAGTGATAAATGACAACATCAAAAGTTTGCATGGTGCATTCAGTTCTTGCAACTGATTGTGCAAGGTCATGCATAAGATCATGCATTTTACATACGGTTATATTGCCCTATTTATCATTTTGCGGATCTTGGAAAAATAATCTCAAAAGTAGAGCTGTAAAATACTTGTCACCAACATCTTCTAGATGTTCTTTGTTTGATGTTTGAAGAAACCCTTGCGCCATCCAAAGATGAATCCATTTTTGCTTCTTAATCTTATAATCCTTAGGAAACAACGCACAATAAGCAAAGCATTGTTTCAAGTTCGAAGGGAGATGATCATAACTGAGCTTGAGTATCGGTAAAATATCACTTTCTTCTTTAATCACTCTTGACATTTCGTTATCCTTAAAATTCAACCAATCATCATCGTTATTATTACCATAAAGTAATTGTCCTACTGTCATTATGACAAGAAGAACTCCACCACACTTTGCTACAATCTCCTCTCCCAACTCTATTAATTTTGAATCTTTTGGTTCCATCCCATGTCCAAAGGCTTTTTGAGTAAACAAAGACCAAGACTTTTTTTCATCTAGTCCTCTCAAGGGATACACATAAGATTCAACTTTGCTAGTCACTACGTGTAGTAACTAGTATCTTACTTCCTTTTGAACCATTCATTAATACATTCCATTTTTTAAGATTCTCATTCCATACATCATCCAAAACTAGTAGATATCTTTTCCCATCAATTTCTTTTCGAAGCAATTCCTGCAATTCGTTCAAATGAAGATTTCCAAGTTCTTCACGAGTTGCAGATTTTATTATCTTTTCAACAATTATCTTCATAGTAAAATCATCAGAGACACACACCCACATCCTTAACTGAAAATAGTTTATGACATTCTCATCATTATAGACAAGTTGAGCAAGTGTGGTTTTTCCTACTCCTCCAAATCTAACTATTGTAACGACTAAAACATTCTCATCATCATTTGAGTCCAATAGAAGTCTTATAACATTACTTTTGTCATCATCTCTTCCGATTACCGTTTCCCTTTTGTCTAAACGTATGAAAGAGTATGTTTCCCTTTCTATATTTATGACCCATACATATGTTTAATTAAAGAAAAAGCTAAAGCTAAATCAAGAGATCAACTTTGGCATAAGAATAGCAATAAAAAAACGTAAGAGAGAACGTTACTTTTAATTTTATGACTGAATTATTCCCAACTAATAAATAGGAGATTGCCTTTCCAAAAATAGTTTTCTTTTTAGAGAGGTTAATTGTCAAGGGACATTATGGTCATTTCATGTCCACAAACTTTATAAAATTAAAATAAATGAAAAGGTTATACATGGAACTAGATCAAACGTTGTAAAGAGAGCATATTTGTGCATATATATGTATGCTGAGGACATCGCAGGTACCTCCACTCTTAGATTGCCAAACAATTATTCAAGGGACATTATGGTCATTTCATATCATACCCAAGATATGTAGGCAACAGTAAATGAAAACGTAATGGAACTACCTCATGCTTTTCACAGGTAAAATTAGATAAAAGTTTTTATTACCAATTAACCAAAATGTCTTGCTGTTTATTTTAGTTTTTAGAATTTAACTGTTTATTTTACCAATTAACCAATTAACTTGGATGTCAACTGTAACCATTTTAATTAATCAAACTCCATTTCTTACCACCCTTATTAACGGATTTCATTAAATTTCTATTAAGAATGTAGGTAAAGTCTATTTTACCCTTATATGAATACCATAGCAACTAAATGATGTAAATTGAAGTGCCCGAAGACTAAAATACTCTTGTCATAATTGATAAATTACCATTTTGAGTGAAATAAAGTTAATTAATTATATAAGTTAAAATATATAACATATTAAAATAAATTCTAAATGATGTTCAATATTAAGAATTTAAATATATTATGAAATCTTCTCATAATTAAATATCCTGTAATAGAATAAAAAAAATAATTTTTGCCTAAGGTTACACAAAACCAAATTAAAAAGCATTTGGGGATAATCGGTTCCTAATGTCACGTCCGACCCAAGTCCAAGTCCATATGAGGCCCAAAGTCCAATTTTAGAGGCTTGACCTAAACTTGACCCAGAAGCGAATATGCCAAAGAATAATTTTAGAAGCTTCTAGAAGAATCCTCACCAAGAAGGCAACTAAATTAGGCTAGGATTCTATTGCTGATACACTTAATTTTAGACATTCATGTAAATGGATATGTACGGATCTGGACCGTCGAATCTGCTTGTAAAATCCTATATAAAGGCTAGCTAGACATAGGTTTATTCATTCCAAGCATTTTTAGCTTTGTATTCATTTGATAGTAATACAATCAAGTTATATTTTCTCTCTATCTTGTTCTTCATGTTCTTATTTCTCTTTGAGTGTTTGTGGGTGTTTTTAGGCTTATTTAGTGTTTGATCTCATGTTTCTACACTAAGGCCGCACTATCCAAATTAGATCGTGACAGTTGGTTTCAAAGCGTTGGTTTTCAAATCACATCTCAAAAAAGGGAACGATGACATGAAGCGATGGTAATTCGAGTAATGCTAGTATGGCATAGGAGGGTGTTCATACACGAGAGAAGAAATCTCGTGGCCATTCAAGATCTCGTGATGTATTGAGATCCTTAGAAGTCAAGTCGGTGAAGTGCGAGTTGGCGGTGGTGGATCATGTTGAGCAGTTGGATCGATTGAACCAGTTTGTGGAGGAAGTCGACAACAAGTTGGAGGGACTTGGAGATTCCATCCTTGGGAGTGTCAAAACAACCCTCATGGATAGTAGTCAAATGACCACATACTTTTTCAAAGCCTTCGAAGTTAAGGTGTTCGAAGCGTTGGCCTAGCATCAGACTCAAGTTGAGGAGGTGAAAACGGGCTTGCCAATTTATATCAATCTATTGGGTCCTCCCATTAAAGGTCCAATAAACTTTGAAGCCCATTACAGGCTCAAGCCCACACTTGTCATGAACCCAGATTATTCAAAATAAAGCGTATTGGGTAAATTCTAGAATGATCACATAAGCCCATCAAGATATCTCATTGGACTATGCATTTACCCGACTTTATCAAACCAAAACATAATTAATGTTAGTCCACAATTATGAAACTTTCTAACATTCTCTCACTTGAGCAACATTAATTATTTTATTTTAAGAAAAGAAAAGAAAAAAAATTTGACTCTCGGGTAAACAAACATTTTATTTTAAAGTGGCCAATATTTTAAGAAAACAAATAGTTTAGAGATAACACTTCGACCAACAATCCATTCAATATGATTATCAATAATGAACCGCTACAAGTAAACAACATTTACCGACGGATTTTTCCGTCAATAAACACGAATAATCTATCAGTAAACAACATTACCGACGGATTTGGAACGGCCAAACATCCATCGGAGAATGGCTCGTCGTTAATCAATTAACGACGGAAAACAATATCCGTCGTTAATTAATAAACTTGAAAAAGGAAAATTGTTTATTAGATGTAAAGTGCTCTGGAATAAAACATAAATTTATTTACTGTGGAAACTCTGAAAGAAAAAATGAAAGTTATAGTAATGAGAGGATTAAATATTTGCTAAATTAATTTTCCAAAACAGAAATTTGGGGTACTGTAAGCCTTAAAAAGTGTGTTTCCCTATCTCTTTTTTTATCAAGAGTACTCTCCTTAAGGTTGAACTTCCTATCATTATTAATCACATCTAGTTTCTCCTCAATAGCCTTAATCTTATGAGCCATTGACTATATGTGATCTGATTAGATTTGGAGAAGAAAATGCATACCTCTTTTTGCCATATTATTTCCAATCATTACCTCTCACTGTTGAAGGTAAGTGGAGAAATCATCCAGCAGGCAGCAAGTCATCTTAAAATGCATCTTTGAGCCTTTGAATCCAATCTGTCACCACGTGGTTCATTCTGCTTTGATGCTCCTCAGCATTGGGAAGTAATTTTTTGATAGTGTTGACAGTGTTCTAGTTTTTTAATCTCATCTTTAACACCCCATTCCTTTTTGGAGAGCCAAGGACCCCAAGCCTAGCAAGATTTTCCCCGCAATGTCAAATGTTATTCCTTCTGCCATTTGTTCTTTGTTTATAAAAGAAATTGATTTTAAGAGGGTGAAGTTATGAAGGTAGCTGTAAAATTGATTGTAAGACCATGTTTACTTATGTTTATAGACAAAAGTAATGACATTCTTGATCAACACACAAAGTTGAAATATGAAAAAGATAATTGACTTAATGATGGAAATGGCAAGCAAAAAAGAAAAGAAAGATATTCTCGATGTAATTAATGAGATCCTTACAAGATTTTGCTTTAATAAGATACAACATAGTTAATTATTCGATAAGCCACAGTAGCGTCACTTTGTTTTTTAAAAGCTTTTAATTTATAAATTTTAATACTTTCAAAAATTCTTATATTAAATAAAAACAAATCAGGGGTATAAATGTCTTTTATTGCATTTTAGAGTCAAAATATGGGTGGAGCCAAGCCAAACCAAGCCAAGCCGCTCACTTTTTTTTTAATCTCTCTGTTTGTCACCTAAGCTTCTTCTCCACCTCAAGCTCTTCTGCTATGCATGTTATGGCATGCGAATCCTGTCTCACTCCTTCCTTTTCTAAGCCGCCTTTTCTTCCGTGAAATGCTTCATTAAGTGCTGAGCTCGAGCTTGAGCTCGAAAAGGGCTCGACTTGTAAACAAGCCAAGCTCAAACCGAGCTCGAGCTCAGCATCTCCTCTCGAGCTTGAGCTTGAACTTGGTAGTGTTCGGCTCGGCTTGATTCGTATGCACCCCTACTATTAATAACCTAATTTAAAAAATGATAATACAACAAACTATTATAAAATAATCTATTTTATAAAAGGATTCTAGAAATAGGTTTTTGTAGCTTGTAGATTTGAAAAGTGGCTTTTGAAAGGGTTAATTATAATAAACACCCTAAGGTTAACTTAAATTCTAATTTTCTTTTTTCTATAAATCATTTTTTAATTCAACTAATAATATAATAGAAAATTAAAATTCAAAAATCGTAATTCAACTAAAAAATTTATAATGTTGAAGCTTAAAATCTTGGCCAGCAGAGTCGCTGGCTAGAAATCATTGCCGGTGATCAACATAGTTGTTGGCCTGGTGTTTGGAGACACTGTCGACACCATCAAGATCATTGAGAGGCAACCTACACGATTGTGTTGATGTATAAGGTGTTGATGGAAAAGTCTGAGCATAAGAGGCTGACAAAGTTTGGCAGGAACTTTGCCGACTTCTTATTGCAAAACTCCATAACCGATGACTGATGAGTTGACATGATCGATTAGATCATCTTTTGGCGATCATGGTGATGCTGATGGTGTTGTCAAATATGCATTTGACGACTTTGCCAATCACCGATAACTGTTTCCGACTCTGGCCAAGATTTTAAATTTTTTTTTAATGTTTTAAGCCTATTTTTAATAATAAACCTATTTTTGTAATTTTTGTACACACTAAAATCATTCTTTTGAAAGCAAAAGTAATTCTAAAAATTATTAAAAACAAACACCTTAGAGATTTTATTTAAAGTTGATAATTTCTAAGTTTTGCCCATAAGTGATTTTGAAACAAGTTACAATAATCGCAAACTAAGTCTATATATAGAAGATTGCCAATATCACAGAACTTTGCTTTTGTGTAACTCTCCATGCATGGGTGTCTCTTCATTGTAGCACTATTTTGAAACTCGGACCAAAACGGCCTATTAGATCAGGAACCAGCCTCAACTCTGGTCCGGTCAGCTATAAAACCTGGTTATGGCCTAAAACCCGCTTTGGACCGATAACGGTCCAACAAAATAGTACCAAATTGTCAGTCCGACCAGACTGATGGCTAAATTGGGTCACTTAAAACTCAATCAGTTAATCCCTAAAAAAAAACATGTCTCAAACATTGCATCTTCAATCGGGCTTCTTCGATCCCTGCATCATTCAATCTTCTTCTTCACTCTAAAGAAGATCGAAATCAAATCAAAATTTGAAATCCTAAATCTTCGGTCGTACTCGTGGACGGCTCCACCACTGGTATATTTCTAGGGATTCTTTCTTCTCTCTCTCTATCTCTTATGCATCCTAGTTGTGTGAGCTTGCAAGTGAGAAAAAAAGAGGAAATTGAGGCATAGAAGGTGTGAAATTGGTTTTGAAGGCTGCGAAAGTGAGAAAAGATGAGTTGCTAGTTGAGATTATGGGTGGATTGTATAAGGAATTGAAGGTATTAGCTATATTGTGTAATTTTAGTTGAGTTGTAACTGAATTAGTTAATTCCATGAGTTGTTATTAGTTAACTAGAGTTCGTTAATTGTTACTGCAATTAGTTACAATACTTTAGTAAAGAAGAAAGATTAGTCATTGTACTTCTTCAAAATGATGAATAAGAGTTGACTGAATTTTTCTCTCATCAATACTCTGATTTCGTAAGATTACATAGTATAAGAACAACACACAAAATTTGATCGTCAGCTCCTCGATCAAATTTTGATTGAATCAAACTCTGAAATTTCTTCTTTAAAATTTCTTCAAAATTTCAAAAGTCTTGTTCTTTGCTACAAATCTACGAATTTCTTTTCTCAATCTCGAAGAGGTTTTTAGTAATGACACACACAACTGAGGAAACAATTACAGTTTTGATTGACTCTAGTTCAACATTGTACATCCATCCATCAGATACATTAGGCTCTGTTTTAGTTTCGGAGCCGCTCCAAGGTACTGAGAACTATGAGATTTGGAGCAGAATAATGACAGTGTCGCTGTTGTACTATCGATGATATATATAAATACGAATAACATACACACAAGTATACACAGTCAACAAATAATATAGATTCCTAAGAATCGAGTTATCGTCCCACAAGGATTGTGAACTAGTCAGTCTCAATTGATGCTCCAGCAATGTTAAAGCAATAATAACAGTGATAATAATGAACTAAACTAAATGATAATGAAATAGTCACTAACTAAAACAAGCTAATCAACTAAAATAAACATAACTGTGAGTTCTAAATCAACAAAGTAAAGAAGACAACAATATCAGTAATTAGAGATGGACAAGTCAAATTTGAATAAAATCACTCTTATTGTAATGGTGTTGAAAATGCTATAGCCTAACTCAGACATTTCACTCAATCCAAACACCTAAAATCTCGTACTATTCTCTCGAATATTCTACAAGCTTGTTTCCTAAGCTTAAACCTAACATACATCTATGTAGATCTGGACTCAATAAACAGATTAAGGCTCGGTTTGTTAACAATCGTTCAAGGAAGTACCCATATGTCTATGTATTCTTCTCATACTCTCGTATGACCCTAAGGGCTTGTATTAATCAAATGAATTCCCTTGTCAACCAGACCTTCTCAGCATCTATTAGCAAGCAAGATAACAACTATTGAATAGCCAAATCAACATTGCAATAATAAAACCCATTTGATTAAAATGAAATGTCAGCATCATAAGCTATATTAAGATAAAGATAACATTACAATAGGAGTTCATATACTCTAATCCAACTTAAAAGAAATTATTTTATACTGAAATGAGAGTAGAACAAAGTAGAAAATACAACCATGAAGTTCATTGGATAAGGAAACACAAAATACAAGGAAGAAAGGTAGGAATAATTCTTGGAGTGCTCAACTCTTCCTCGGAAATGGTTCATTCTCTCCTTATGATTCTCTGTATGTTCTCTCTGAGTATTACTCTTAGTGGCCCTCTCTCCCTCTGAGGAAGAAGACTTGGAGAAGGCTTGTTCAATAATCTTTCCATTTTGCTTATATATGAGAGAATGTAGGGTAAATGGTGACGCTTGGCAGAATACTAGGATAAATCATTCCTCACAACCAGGTTACTGTACATTCTCTCACTGTCACACTGAAAAAGTTGTTGTCCTTTTCAGGACAGCTCAGCACAATGACAAGATCACATGTGCAGAAGATCAACTTTTCAGATATGCTGACCTATTGCGTTATGCGCTAGCATTCATGACCGCACAGTCCACATCACAAGTCTTCAAGTCATGCATTTTAATCTGAGGACAAGCCATTTGATTCTGAAATGTAGAAAAACAATTAACGAAATTAAACCTAAATTAAACCAAAATAGAGCAGGATAAAATGTATTTTCATCTTTAAACACAATCAAGCTCTAATAGAACAATGTTATGAAATATTAAACTAAATTTAAGTAAATTAACAAAAATAGACAAATAAGCCATAACAAAGATCCTAAATTAGGCCTATGATAACTCTATTTACAGGAGTTATCAGATTGTAACATGAACTTTCATCTTTTAATGACATTAACCACAAATGCCAAATCTTAGTAACACTCTGCAATAAGAACGACCATACTCTTCATTCTTCATCAAGCCTAATTTCATTCCCTCCACAGACAAGCATGAATTCAATAATTGGCTATATAATCAACAAAATGTATTTGCATAACCTAACAACAAAACCACTTTCATGTATAAACGCCAATTACCAACTAAACATTCAAAGTAATTGAACAATTACTAAACAATTCCTTACCAAATAAGCCAAACCATTTGAACTAAAGCCCTACAATTTTTCATACAAACTAAAGATGCAAAGCTGCAAAATCGTGGAAAGAACTACAAACCATTTGAACTACAACCCTAAAATTTTGCATATTTCATCTTTGTTCCTTAATCAACAAAATGTATTTGCATAATCTAAAGAACTACAAACTATTTGAACTAAAGCCCTAAAAATTTTCATACCTTTTCCTCCATCTCATTGCCAGAATTTCTGTCGGGGGAAGCTGTTGTCATCAACCCTTTCCCCTACATTTTGATCTTTGTTGCTCATCTCCTCCATTGTCGCCGCTGTATTATCGCCACTATGTTCATAGACACCAACTTCTGCCACTGCCATTTCCTCTTCTCCAATTTTGGGAGACTCACTGGCAGCTACGGGTGTGCTTAAAGATTGCTGCAACATTTTGATAATGGACGGGTGTTGAAGCTTGAGAGAATGTGAAGATTGAGAGATTGAGAGATTGACAAATATATGTTTGTGTTTGGTTCAAATGAGTGAAGTGGAGGAGACGATTGGGTTTTTGTTTTTTAAGATTTTTAACTTTAATTTCTAATAATTTTACAAATCCCCTTAAACCTTTAACCCTTAAAACTTGTTTTACTAATCCTTAATGATGCCACGTCACTATTTCATACTATAAAAAAAATCAAAAACAATTTCAAGGTTATATTCTGAATTGCAAACTTCAGTAGCCATTACAATTAAATTTCCTCCCATTAATATAGGAATAAGTTTCTAACGGGAAGGTATGCCATAGTTAGTCCGCTATATTTTAAAAAAAAAAATTAATATAAAAAATTGTAATAAATTTTTAAAAAATGAAACTCGTAATTATAAAAATCACTTCTTTCGCTATTTAATTGATATTTCTGCTCATTGGGGCTTAGCCTTGTTTATGGACATATCATCATCAAAATATTTTTTGTATGTCACAAAGGTTAGTAGTCCGAGATCTTGTTAAGTTCCCTGTCCCTGACAATACCTTTAGAGTGGTTAATTTTTATAATTTGTAAATTTACCGGTTGTTGCATTATACAAAGAGTAAATGACTTTTTTCCACCCAAATAATGACCTAATAACTTTACTATCCAAATGTTATAATTCGTTAATAATTTTTATTAATACAATAATATTCATTGTGAAGCTGAAATCAAAGTTTCTCGCACCTTGACCCAAATTCCGATCGACTCCAGAACCAAAATCAACCTTGTCACCACCATTTAATTCATCGGCATCCCCCCACCAAAACCCTTCTCACTCGCACCCACAATCACTCTTATCTTCTTCTTCTTCATCTCCCCTCCTCCGCTACTACCAAAGTCGCTCTTCTTCTTCGTTGTTGCTAGCATTTTGGTTGCCTTCCAGTTGGTTTTCTTCACCAATCACGGTGGGAACTCTTCCCCAACTTTGATTGCACCTTCCCCAGCCCCGTTTAACAGAAAATTTGACCACATTCTATCGTTTTCCCACACCCACTCCCACTCCCTCACCATGTGATTGTCGATCTCAGGCCAAATCGGTTTGATTCCGACACTGTTAGTACCCCAACCCTACCATTTTCAAGCCCTTGATCCCTCCAACAAAACCCGTAACCTTCCTGACCTTTTGAACCTACCGTCGTCAGTCGTCAGAAACCTTCCCTGAGACCACCATAGTGTTCACAAGCCAACCCCCCACTAAAACCCCCATCATCCCTACCAAGGTAGCTCACCGTTCGCCAACCACCACCCCACCTAGGGTTTCATGATTTTGTCAATGTTTGGGTAAAATTGGAGGTTGATTTGTTGTTAATTGGTGTTGATTGATTTTGGAAGTGTGTTGATTGTTTGATTCATTTGCTATGATTTTGAGTGGTGGGGGAGGTAAGAGGTTTGGAAGAGAGGACATCAGTGAGTCTATTGATGGGTTCGGAGACGATTTTTGGCATTGGGATCGACAAAAAAAGCTTGAATTGCGACAATCAACGTCGCCAGAATCAAGTGTCCTTTTTTTAATTGACCACCATGCCCTTAATTATAATGGACTTTTGACCATCTTACCATTCTTTACAACGAAATTTACTAATAGAATTGTGCTTTGGGTAATAAAATTGTATTTTGAAATGTTTTGGGTAGGAAAATGTCATTACACCATTATTTGGGTGGGAAAAAGTCGTTTACTCTTAAATAAACTATATAAATTTTACATTTTATGCTCTAACCATAAAAGCTAGGGTTGTAATCGAGTCGATCGAGTTGAGTATTTGAATAATCGAGCTTAGCTCAATTACAATAGGATCGAGATCGAGTTTGAGCTTAAGCCTGTCAAGCCTGGAAATCCAGGCTCGAGCGCAAACTTGAGCAGCCTAAATCAAGTTCGAGCTCAAGCTAACTCAGTTACTATAGCATGCAATTCCAAAAAATGCTTAAAATGCAGTTTACTTTTCCATTTGATTTCCCTGTTTCGCAAAGATTATAATTGTCCAATTTGTCATATAATATATATACAAACAAGTCAAGAACTGGTATTATACAATTTTGATTAGAATATAAGAATAATCAAAAGCTTGAGGTAAACAAGATACTTGCACCATTGAAGTGTGCATTGGATTACAGTAACATTAACAATCCATTCAAAATTCATTCTTGTAAGTTTTATTTGTCAAACTATGAACATTACAGGGTGAGCACATCCAGGAGTAAGGTGAGCATAATCAAGACTGTTTTTGTATCTGTTTTCTAACGTCATTTTTTGTGTTGCTGTGCAGGTTTTTAGTTATGTTATGAGATGTGAATCTAGTGGTGATTGATCTTATCTGTATGTAC
>WYDK02057481.1:0-12511 GCA_009867345.2 Toxicodendron radicans | reverse complement strand
AAAAAATAGTTAGAATAGAATATGATAGTGATATTTTGTAAAATAATAAAACAAACACATTTTTTTTTATTGGATAGGATAGAGTTAGATTGGGTGAATAAAACAAACGCACCCTAAGGTATTACCGTAGGGCGTTCGGAATTAACTTAGTTTTATTTTATCACTAACCTAGTTAAGTCGTATAATTTAACCTAGTGAATAAAAACTCATTAAGAGTGAGAGTACAAATCACAATAAAACCAATTTACATTAGGTAGGGTGTATGCTCAAACACAAATTATTCATCTAAGAGAGCTAACCAAGTCGGTATTTTGCAATACTCACCCTTGTCTCAAATCAAACTCTAACCAATATCAATGATAATCAATCAACAACATCAATAAGCACAATAAATGAAACAAGAGCATAAATGAGATGAGATAACAAATCATCTTTGATTAAAACATCAAGCCTTCAAATTAGGCTACATTGAATTTTCAATTTCGAGTTTAGTTACACATGATAGGGAGAACAAACCTCAACTCATTTGCATCTCCCAACACCATGACACAAAATCTCGATGATGCACGAATTCCAGAGAGTTTGTCGTCACTGTGATGTTTTGCTTTCCTTGACTCTGAATTTATGGAATTGCCCTTTTAATTTTCTTCTCTTGGATCTTCAATCTCTTTAGCTTCCAAATGGCTTCGATGCATCCAAAACTTTTTTAACTGCCTCAAAACTTCACTAAACTTCTGAATGTTGCTTTTGATCACAGAAACGCTAAAAAATGTCAAGTTTCGCTCCACAAAAGCGTTTTGTCATGAAACATAAAATTGACACAATTAAGTAGCAATCAGGATCAAAACCAACTTGAAAGCATTTGAAAATCCTAATAAACTTAATTACAAAGCAATACAAATCTAGGATTATCAAATATCCCAAAACTTAAGGTTTGATCGTCCTTGAGCAAAGGAGAATAAAACAAGAAAAAAAAAAACAAAAACAAACAAAAAGAAAAAGAAAATTAAAAACTAAAACAAGGAAATACAATTTAAGATAACAAAAGAAAAGGCTTAAATCGACACAACAATATGCCTAATATGCATTGCAATCCGAGTCTCAACATTTGTCAAAAGTTTATCCAAGGAAAATGCTTAATACTCTAAAAAGACGAGGTTATGAATTGATTAAGTCTCTCTATCGGTTCCCTAAGTAAGTGATCCCCAAAAAGTATGCTAATGAGTAAAGTATATCAAATGGTAATGAACTCCATATGCGTAGTTTTCGAACTATTCTCCACTAATGAGGGTTTCGACATTGTCATGATCAAAAGGTTTTTATCGGCTTATAACGTTAGGCTCGGATAGTGGCTCCAAAAAAGAGATATGATAATTAGTGAGAACTCAATTTCCTCATGCCACACAAAGAGCTACAACTCCTCAAGACACTTCTTTTTATTCCTCAACCTTTAATCCAAGGCACCCTTTCACAACCCCCAAACTTATTGGTTGCTCATTTATTTAAACTGGTTTTTTTTTTAGATGACAAGCATTTACAATGAACTCGAGTTGTTTTTCTTTTGATGCCTTATCACGACCCCCAAACTTATTATTTTCCCATCCACAAATTACTCACCACCTCCATCTCTTTTTATCAACACATTTGAAATCAAGTTCTCTCAAAGGTGTGGTAAAAAAGTTTAGGCACAAGAGATTGGGTTATTTGTGGTTTCTTAAGAACACAAGGCAATTACTACTCAAAGGCTCAAAAAGGGTGACTAAGAATGATTTCATAAGGTTGGCTAGAATGGCTCAAACGTTCCAAAGAATGCATATATCATTTCCCAACAATGACTAATCCTAAAAATTTCGCCTCAAGCACTTCTTAACTAGGTTCTAGAGTTTACCAACATTATCAATACTCACATATCAACATAAAAAGTTTCTAAGCATGTCTACTAAGTGAAAATCATGGTTGAACCACTCAAAGAACTTCTAGCTAAACCTAGTCAGTCAATCATAACTTAAAGCAATATTCCACATTTTCCAAGGATAAAAATTCAACAACCAAGTTATCATCATCGACTCACTTTCATCATTTGGGAACAAAACACAAAACACAAAAAGCATGCACAAATTACTTAAATTTCAAACAAAAAGAAATAAAACTAAAAACTAAGCACACCAAACACAAAACAAAGTTTTTCCCTACCCCCAAACTGGAAATGACATTGTCCCCAATGTCATGCAATGAATACACATGATATAGAAAACAAGAGGTTAAGAATCCCCTAATGAATCTGTGACATGTGCCCTCAAAGTACTGTGTGGCTTCCCATAGTTGTCATCTCTCTAATCATCCCAATCTGCCAAACAAAACAACTAAAGGAGCACTAAAAATGTTTGAACATGTCACAATTAACCAAAAGGTGTAAACCTTATCACACAACAAAAAAGTAAATGAAAGTCCTAAAACAAACTAAAAACAACTTGAAAATCCAAAAATACTAAATAACAACTTTACAAAAAATGCGAAAGTTCAATACTCAAAGAAAATAAACTAAAACAAAAAAACAGGATGACTCAATCCTCTGAGTAAGTGGCATCAAGGTCATCGTCCTCTTCTTCATCTTCGTCCTCTTCATCTTCTTCAAATTCTTGCCATTGGAAGGCAGACACATCCATCCCACTTTGCATGTAGAATTGCCTCTGCATCTCGAACATGGCCTTGAGGTTGGTGCCCAAGTGGTCTTGCTTCTTTTTCAAACTTTCTACATCCTTGGTCAGTTTCATCTATTGTTCCTTGTTGGAAGAGTTGCTCCTCCTGGATACAGCGACTGTAGACGTGGGAGCTGAAGAACTGGAAGCCCTAGATTTGTTCTTCCCAAGGAACTTTTGTAGGAATTTCTTGTTAAGCATTGGACCAATTCGGATTTTTGGTTCATCCGGTTTATAGGTTACTCCAGCTCTCGTACACAGGTGAGTAATCATTTATGGAAATGGGTAGCTCGATCTGACTGGCTTGGTAACATGAGTCATACTGACAAAAATAATATGTGCCCCCACTTTCATCCTCATCTTCTGGCAAATTGTATAAATCAACACTGCCCTTTGAGACTCAACTATGCTGTAGTGGGAGGCTGGCATTAGCCTGGCACAAACAAAATAATGCTAGATTTTTCCTTCAACTGTCAAACAGCTTCCAAGGAACATTTTTGCTCCCTTTGGCGAAATCGACTAACTGGTGCCTGGATTTGCGATTCGCCTGATCACTGCATCATAGTCTATGTTCTGTTGGTACTCCTTATTCTCATCCTGCTCAACATGCCGCAATTTGTAGAAGGCATTAATAACAACAATATCAAAAGGCACATCTATTCCCCTAACAAAAACCTTCCCGTTTTTTCCCTCCGGGAAGTTCGCGTAGAATTCTAAGACTAAAGGGGTTACTCCTAAATGAGCAGGTTCCTTAACAAATTCATCCTACCCCAGGGCACTCACACACTCACTAACATCCATAAGATCAAGGCCCCGCTCTTCAATAAAGCTATTCTTCTTCACAGCTGCCTCATATCTTGCCTTAGTCTTTTCATTGGCAAATTTATCATCTTTCGTCCTAGCTCTCTTCGGAGGCATTTTCACCAACACTTCAAAGAATTCCACAAAACAAACACTACAATGACAACCTACACTGCCAAGGCCTACACAAACACACAACCACCAAGAACCACGTCAACAAGTCTCCACAATCAACACTACATCAATACCACCTCACACAAATCTCCACAATCAAACTCAACGATACTCAATGTACCACAATGTACTATCTCCCACAATCAAATTTCAATAATCAAGCTTCAATTCAACAACACACACTTCTAACTTCGAATTTATCAACCTCACTTCCACAACTCAAACAACCAAAACAAAGATCAACAAAGGCAGGGTTAAGGAACACTTACAATCTCCTAGTTGTGCCCAAAGATGTGTTGAATGCTCCACAATCACCACAAACACAAGAAAAACCCGATTTGAACTCTGCTTTGGCGAAATTTTTTGCTTCAATTCGATAAATGTGAGTGATTAAAAGTGTTTAAAGGTGTTAAAAATAGTGGGTGATGTTGTTTTTGGGAAGATTATGCAAGATTTGAGTGTTTGGATGCAAAGGATTTGAGAGAAAATGCTTTAAAATTTTGCGAAAAGTGAAGAGTTGTTGCAAGTTTATATAGAATTTGCGTTGTCGCCGCGGCGATAGGAAAACATTGCTACGACGACAAGTAAAACCCTAATTTTTTTTCAAATTTCCCAGGAATTCGCCGCGGCGAAGTTGAATCTTTGTTGAGGCGACGTTAAGAACCCTAGAACATTCAACTTTGCCGCGACGAAGTTGAATGAACCCTATTTTTCCTGTTTGTCGCCGCGGCGAAGAAAAAGCTTCGCCTTGGCGAAGTATACCCGAGAGTTTTTCGCCGAGGCGAAGGAACTAGTACCATTTTGTCTAGAGAGTTTCTCGCCGCGACAAAGGAAAACCTTCGTCAAGGCAAAGAAACTGATGCCAATTTGTCCAGAGAGTTTCTCGCCGCGGCGAAGAAAAACCTTCGCCACGACGAAGAATTGGACTTTTAGAATTCTTCTTTCTTTACTTGAATCACCCTGCAACACACAAAAACAAAAATATTAAACACCTTAAGATAATTAACAAAGCATAATTATTAAAACAAACGCAAATCAACTCAAAATCAAATGCTTGGGTTGCCTCCCAAGAAGCGTCTTGTTTAACGTTCGGCTAGACGGAATGCTCGATCATTCACTCTTTCCTGTCGATCCGGTCCACCACTTGACCAACAGGAGTCTCTTCTAGGTACACTTTCAGACAATGCCCATTCACCTTAAACCGATTTCCCGTTTTCAAATTCTCAATCTCAACAGCTCCATGGGGAAACACTTCATGCACTTTGAACTGTCCAATCTACCTTGACTTCAACTTTCCGAGAAAAAGCCTCAACCTTGAGTCAAACAACAACACTTTCATTCCCAAATGAAATTTTTTTCGGAGGATAGCCTTGTCATGGTAAAGCTTAGTCTTCTCCTTATAGATTTTTGCATTTTCATAAGCCTCATTCCTAAGCTCTTCCAATTCATTCAGTTGAAACTTCCTTGTCTCCCCAGCTTTATCCTTGTCAAAATTTAGCCAATTAATTGTCCAATACACTCTGTGTTCTAACTTCATCGGCAAATGACATGCATTTCCAAAGACTAACTTATACGGGGTCATTCCGATTGGTGTCTTAAATACAGTTCTATATGCCCACAAGGCATCATTTAATTTCACTGCCCAACCTTTTTTCAATGTGCTGATTGTTCTCTCTAGGATGCCCTTGATTTGCATGTTGCTCACTTCTACTTGTCTAGAAGTTTGTGGATGATATGGGGTTGTCACTTTATGTATGACGTTGTACTTCTTCAACAATCATGCAAATGATTTATTATAGAAACGACTACCCCATCACTAATAATAGCTCTAGGGGTACCATTTCTTGTAAAAATCAAATCCTTCACAAAACCAATGACAACTTTGCAATCATTCGTTCTAGTGGCAATCACCTTAACCCATTTAGAAACATAATCTACAGCAACAAGTATATAAGCATAGCTAAAAGAGTTAGGAAATGGACCCATAAAGTCAATTCCCCAAATATCGAATAACTCAACCACATGAATGTGTTAAGCGGCATCTCGTTCCTCTTGCTAATGTTTCTCGTCCGTTGGTATCGATCACACCTGGCACAAAAAGTGAACGCATCTTTAAACAAGGTTGGCCAATAAAAACTAGATTGTAATACCTTAAGTGCAGTCTTCTATCCACCGAAACGCCCTCCGTGTTTAAGTTCATGGATGTGTTGCAAAATGTTTTGCCGCTCTGAATCGGGGACACATCTCCTTATTATTTGATTTGGACAACATTTGAACAAATAAGGTTTGTCCCAAAAGTAATGCTTAACAATGGATAAGAATTTATTATTTTCCTGAAAGTTAAAATCAAAGTTAAGTATACCATATGCAAGATAATTAACAATGTCAACATACCAGAGTGTTTTTTCATTGATGGAAAATAGTTGCTCATCCGAGAACGTTTCAATTAGGGGATACTCCCCATCCTGATTACACTCTTCATGGCTTATTGGTTCCCCTAGTCTTGACAAGTGGTCAGCCACTGCATTTTCACTACCTTTCTTATCCCTGATAGTTAAATCAAATTCTTGCAATAATAAAACCCATCTAATCAACCTAGATTTAGCATCTTTTTTACTCAACAAATATCTCAATGAGGCATGATCAGAGAACACTATTACCTTAGAGCCGATCAAATAAGAGCGGAATTTTTCTAAGGCAAACATAATAGCCAAGAATTCTTTTTCAGTGGTTGAATAATTAAGTTGTGCATCATTCAAAGTTCTATTGGCGTAATGAATCACATGATGCAATTTTCCTACCCTCTATCCAAAAACTGCCCCTAATGCATAATTAGAAGCATCACACATCAACTCAAATGGCAAGGACCAATTAGGTGACATAAGTATAGGTGCATATATGAGTTTGGCTTTCAATATAGATCATACAAAGACCTACTAATCTTAGAAAAATCTTTTATAAACCGCCTATAGAATTCGACATGACCAAGAAAACTCCGCACACCCTTCACAGATGTGGGTGGCGGCAGTATTGCAATCAAGTCAACCTTTGCCTTATCTATTTCAATACCCCTACTAGACACTACATGCCTTAAAACCATTCCCTGTTTCACCATGAAGTGACTATTTTCCCAACTCAGAGTCAAGTTAGTTTCCACACATCTTTTCAAAACCAAAGTTAACTTATCAAGGCAATCATTAAAAGACAAACCAAAGACAAAAAATTTATCCATAAACACCTTAATAAATTTTTCAATCATATCAGAAAAGATGGACATTATACACCTTTAAAACGTGGTTGGACCATTGCACAATCTGAATGGAAACCTCATATATGCAAAGGTTCCGAATGGACATGTGAAAATCGTCTTCTCTCGATCCTTTAGAGCAATAGGAATTTAATTGTACCTTGAAAAACCATCAATGAAACAATAGTGAGAATAGTCAGCCAATCTTTCAAGCATTTGATCAATAAAAGAAAGAGGAAATTGATATTTTTTAGTTACAACATTCAACTTCTTGTAATCAATGCAAACTCTCCACCCTGTGGTCATCCTAGTTGGCACTAACTTATCATTAGTATTTCTCACCACTGTAATGCCTAACTTCTTCGATACCACATGGATTGAACTCACCCACTTACTGTCAGGATTAGGATAAATGATCCCATCATCAAGTAGTTTCAACACCTCAACTTTCCCTACCTTTTCAAATGCGGGTTAAACCTCCTTTGAGATTCTCTAGTTAGTTTGGAATCCTCCTCCAATAACACTTTATGCATGCACATAGTAGGGTTAATTCCATTAATGTTCGCTATTGTCCAACCTATGGTTGCCCTATGATCACTCAAAACCCTAAGCAATTTCTCCTCCTTATTTAGGGTAAGATCTGAAGCTATAATTACTGGGAGCGTTTTATCTCTTCCTAGGTAGGCATACTTAAGGGTAGGGGGTAATGACTTTAACTCAAGCTTAGGTGGAGATTCTAAGGAAGAAACTAACTTAACATCTAAATGTTCAATTGTCATCCTCAACTCCTCATCAGACTTCTCCCTAATTTCACTATCCAACACCGCCACATACTCTCTCGCCTTATCATCACTCAACTCATCATCATATGCAATCAAAGCCAACTCCAATTTATCTTTAGTCTCTTCCTGCAGAAAATTAGTCAAAACAATAGAATCTAAAGCATCAACAACAAAACAATCATTAGTTTCTGAAGGCAAAGACAAAGACAAAGACTTGAACACTGAGAATTCCATGGTTTGATCAAGAACAGTCATTCTTAGCTTTCCATTTTGCACGTCTATGATGGTCTTTGTTGTGGCCATGAAAGGTCACCCAAGTAAGATAGGCAACTCACTGCTACGGGTTGAAGATTTCTCCATATCAAGCACTACAAAATCAATAAACACAATTAGTTTATCAACTTGAACTAAAATGTCTTCAATAATACCTCTCGGATACTTTACTGAACGATCAGCCAATTGCAAGGTCATTGTTGTCGGTTTTAGTTCTCCCAGCCCCAACTGTTGAAAGATGAAAAATGGCATGAGGTTGGTACTTGCTCCCAAGTCCAACATTGCTCTTTCCTCCTTATTACCAGCTGTAATGTTAATAACAAAGCTCCCTGGATCTTTTAGCTTGGGTTCAATTCCTTGAAAAACTTCGCATACGTCGGCATGTTCTTAATCATATCAAGCAAAGGCAAGTTAACATTGACTTTAGACAAAATGTCATAAAAGTCAGAAAATGATTTATCTCATTTGCTTTTATTCAGTCTACTAGGAAAAGGCACAAGTGGCATGTAAGGCTTGGGTGGAGCAACGGTTGAGCTAACGTCTTCATTCTGAATTGGTTCACTAGATTGCTTCTCTTTTCCTTTACCTGCACAATCAGTCAAAGGATTAGCATGTTCAGAATTAAGATTCTTATTAACTACCTTACCATTTCTCAGTGCAATGATAGCTTTAGCTTGCTTAGGTTGGCTTGGTAGCTTCCCAGGTGTGTGGCCTTCCTATTTGGACCTCAATTTTCCCTATGGATGCATCCTGCTGTTGGAACCTTTGTTCATAGCTCTCATGGTTCTTCTGACACACTTGGATGAAGTTGTTCAAAGTGTCTTCCAATGACGGTCTTCGCGGTTGATAATTATGATTTGGTCATGGTTGCACATTCTTATTTGCTTGTGTCTGGTTGTTGTTCCATGAGAAGTTTGGGTGATTCCTCTAACCCAGATTGTATGTGTTCGAATAAGGGTTGTTCGGCCTTAGGTTGAAGGAATTCATTACATTGGCTTCCTCCACAAATTCTGGACAAGTCTCATTAGATGGATAGTCGTTGGTTGAACGGCCAACATTTCCACACATCGTACATACCTCATTGGAATTACTACTACTTCCTTGTCCCATCATCATCATGCACATGGTCTTTATTTGCTTGGTTAGCTCTGAAACCTGCATTGCGAGTTCAGTGTTAGAATTCAATTCATAAACTCCTATTGACTTACCTCTAACACTTTTTTGTTGTGAGTTAGCTCCAAGCATTTCATACAGCTCATATGTTTCTTGTGCTATCTTATCTCCCATGACACTCCCTACAGCATTATCAACAATGGCTTGACAAGCCTGTGTCAGTCCATCATAAAAGAATTGGTTCAACAACTTTAAAGGGCACCTATGATGTGGAAATTGAACTAAGAGTAACTTAAATCGTTCCCATGCTTCATGGAATGACTCACCATCAATTTGAGTAAAGGTAGCAATTTTACCTCGCAATTCCGCTGTCTTGGCATGTGAGTAAAATTTACCTATGAATTCGTTATACACGACATCCCATGTGGCGAGTGAGACTAACGTAAAAGACATAAACCATGTCTTAGCTGCATCCTTTAATGTGTACAGAAAACATCTCATTCGCAACTAGTCTTCGGTCAAACCCTGCAAAGGAAAAGTTTGAACGATTGAGTAAAAATCTCGAATGAAAGTTAAAGGGTCTTTCGTAGCTATCCCATGAAATGATGAAAGCATTTGAAAGTGGATATGCTTCAACTCATAATTTTGTGCTGCATTGTTGAGAACAATGCAAGACGCAATGTTTCTATCGTAGGACGCGCATATTCTTTCATTGTACATGGTGGATCTTCCATGATTTCAATTTCTGAATCTGACTCTGATGAGTTCTCTAATGTTTCTAGTGTTCTTCTTTTTCTTCCAATTTGGTTGACTCTATTGATGTAGGTGAACAATTCTTCGTCCAACAATCGACGACCTTGCATTCACAAACTAAAAAGAACAAGAAAAAGATCAAAAGCATAAAAGTAATATATACACAGTTAAAAGGAATTAATGAAATAATATTAACAAAATCAAGGCACACGTTATGAGGCAAGTTTAAGCAACTTAAATCAAATCTCCGGCAATGGCGCAAAAAACTTGGTGAACAAATTAAATCCTCGCAAGTATACGAATTGCTATTGCAATAAAGTGTGTATAGGCAAAGGTCAATCCCACAAAGATTTGTAAGTGTTTAACTAGTCTCTAAACTAAATCTTAATTCAAAAGCATAAACGTAAACACAAGAGATGATTTCAATTATAACAACTACAATTAAAACAGCCAGACTAAAGTGGTTTACCAATCAATTAAAGAATTTAGGTACTCAATCTCACCATAACTATCCGGCTTGACGCTATTAATCTCATTACCGCTATCTCATTTATCACTCAAGGGTCATGGTCACAAAACTAAGGAATTATCGTAGGGCGTTTGAAATTAACCTAGTGTTTTTATCACTAACCTAGTTAGGGCGTATAGTCTAACCTAGTGAACAAAAACCTATTAAGAGCGAGAGCACAAATCACAACAAAACCAATTCCCATTAGGCAAGGCGTCTGTTCAAACACGAATTATTCATCTAAGAGAGCTAACAAATAGGGTATTTTGCAATACACACCGCAAAATACCCTTCCTTGTCTTAAGCCAAACTCCAACCAATATCAATGGTAATCAACCAACAACATCAATAAGAGTATTCAATAAGCACAATAAATGAAACAAGAAAATAAATGAGATGAGATAACAAGTAATCTTTGATTAAAACATCAAGCCTTCAAATTAGGCTATATTGGATACCCAATTTCGAGTTTAGTTACACATGATAGGGAGAACAAACCTTAACTCCTTTGCATCTCCCAACACCATGAAGAATCAAAAGATGAAAACCAAGTAAAACTAATCTTCTTTACAAAGAATGAATCTCTTCTCTCTAATGGTTTTCCTAACCTAAGTGTTTTCTATCTAAACCCTAACTAAGAGTAGTATATATCCCTTTACAAAGATTCACATTCGTTTATATACTAACCCTAAAAAAACCCTAGAATTAAATTGAAGCAAAACGGTGCGTTTCAACTTTTCCAGACGTCGTCGTAATGATGACAAAGAATCCCAATGATGTAACGAAGAAGCGTCGTCATGGCGACGTTTGGCTTTCCTTGACTCTAAATTTACGGAATTGCCCCTTTGATTTCCTTTTCCTTGGATCTGCAATCTCTTTGGCTTCCAAATGGTTTCGATGCATCTAGAACTCTTCTAACCGCCTCAGAACTTCACCAAACTTCTGAATGTTGCTTTTCATCATAGAAACACTAAAAAATGTCACGTTTCGCTCCACAAAAAAGTTTTGTCCTGAAACATAAAATTAAACAATTAAGTAACAATTAGGATCAAAATCAAGTTGAAAACATTTGAAAATCCTAATAAAATGAAGTACAAAGCAATACAAATCTAGGATTATCACTTATGGAATATTGAAATTGCAAACACAATTGATTAAGGCACAAGAGCAGTAACAACAACAACATCAATAACAACAACCCAACAACCACAACATCAACAACAACAACAACATCAATAACAACAACATCAATAACAACACCATCAACAACAACAACAACAACAATAACAACAACCCAACAACCACAACATCAACCACAACAACAATTGCAGATGCAACAACTCCTATTGCAAAGACATGCGCAACAACATTAGCAACCTCAGCAAACTCAGCAACAATAGCCGCAACAGCAGTCGTCGCGAACTCATAAATGGTACTACTAATGGGCTTGTAGGAAACAACCCTCTAATGTGACGGAACCTCAGAATGACAAATGCCTTGGCTACAAAGAATGTATGAGGAAAGATTAAAATTGCCACTGCAAAGGGATTCTTTGCCAACATCAGAGATGAATCCTGTAGAGCAACACTGTTGGATGGCAGATGTTGTACTATGCTTGGGAACCAGGTTCCTTTATATGTGTTGCTATCATCTTATTATCTGTAACAAAACTATCATTTGCTACTTTGTATTATACATTACTTGTGGAGGTGTTTGAAGTTGAACTGCCCACTTCATTAAGTATTAAATGTTATGGTTTCAAAAGTATTTTTTGATGAAGGGGTCTAATCTCTTTGTGGTTTATGACAATTAAAAAGTCCAGGTTTCTAGGTGTAATTTATCTAATGATGAACATCTTTTTTTTTTTTCTATATTTTTAATAAAAAGAATTATTATTATTATTATTCAATTCAATTTAATTTAATTTTTTTTGTTCAAAACTCTTAACGGTTCTAGAAACTGTCAAGAAATTGGTTAAAATTAGGACAAATCTTGACAGTTCGGAAACTGTCAAGACCTTTTTCCTGAAAGTTCATAAACTGTCAAGGAACCACTTTCTTGACAATTATTTAAAGGATGCATGACATGGAGAAACATGATTTTGAAATAAATTTGGCATGAGTTTGTTTGAATCCTAGGGTTTTTAGATCTAGAAATTTAA
>WYDK02057470.1:0-12514 GCA_009867345.2 Toxicodendron radicans | reverse complement strand
TGATAAGAGCCAGAGTATAGCACATTTTAATATTTGGTGTGGTTGGTGGGTTTGAGTCATTAAGAGAAAAGGTGCAATTGATATTTGATATCCTTTCCCTACATGAAGTGGGGCAAGGAACAAAAGGAAGCAAAAGCACTAACATGTTACAAATAAATCACTTGCCAATGTCTTACTTTTCTATACACTATATGTTAGAAAGGGACTGAAAACCAGTGCAAGATTCTCTCTTTTTTTTTTTTACTTTTGGTTTTGTTGCTATTACTATAGTATTACTTCATTTTACTGAGATTTTTCAAGAAATCATATACTTGCACACATATGGTTTTTTTATTTAAGATAAACCTCGACAGTACGAAAGAAATTTATTATATAAAATAACAAAACATGACGATTCATTTGTATTTAAGATCAAATAATTAATTTGTTCTTGTGTGCGGTATTGAATTACCCGTTGATTTTTTTGGGAAATGCATTTTGGTGACATCAACAATTCAATGATAACATGATTGAACATCTTTACACAAGGACATCAATTTTCAAATTTCTCTCAAAGCATAAAGCACAATTAATTGAAAAGATTTTCCAATCTAATTACTTAATTTCCATCTAAAACAATTGATTGAGCACTTTGTTTTGAGCCACAATTTATGCCAATCAATACAAACATTGAGAGCTATGATTGGTGTCTGGAAATCTTTTTATAGCTCCCAATAATGTGCTTGATGAGTGCCCAAAATAATGAACTCTTTTTTGCACAACAAATATATATATGTATAGATCTGTTTGTAGTGGGAGTTATTGTGTCCTTTATGAAGCTATGCTAACCCATTTCTCTATCTTATTGCCTTGGTAGGAAACATCAATTATTACACCTCAAAAAATTTAATGGGATTCTCTTGCTCTCACAACCATACATTTATTTGCATGTGTGAGAGTAAAATTAAAGTGTTTTGTATGCAGGTGTACGGTGGCCACCACTGCTCCTTTCTCTGCAGACAGATTTAACATCTTTAGATGCCAATTTTATATCCAATAATTTTACGGAAACCAAATTTATATATCAAAATTATGTATCGAATGACGTAGAATCATCCATATAAAAAAAGTTCACAGATTCTTAATGAATGGACAGTCGTTCATCAACTATGAACAATCATCCATAATTATTAGACAACCGTTCATTCATAATAGACGATGATCCACTTTTAAAGGCTAAGAAGACATGTGATGTCCGGTGTCCATTACAAAGAATATTGGACGACCGTCCACTTTAACTAGGCGGGCATCCATTGACCATCTCCACCACCACCAGTCTATGCTTCACCACCACCACCCGTTCATTACAGCTCACCTCCCCCACCAGTTCATCACCATTCACCACAACCACCAGTACATTACAGTTCACCTCCACCACCAGTTCATCACAGTTCACCACCACCACCATCGCCGCCACCGCCAGTTCCATGTGAAAACCCACCACCATCTCCATCACCGCCACCTCCTATCCCAGTATATGAAGGGCCATTGCTGCCAGTGATTGGAGTCTCATACGCTTCGCCTCCGCCACCACTCTTCTATTGATTTTTTTGAGAATTTTGGTCCTCTAACCTTTCATCAACAACATAAACATTAATTGCGAAGTACGGCTTCATTTTCCTCTTCTGGTTGGGCAAGTTCAATAATATCAGTGATGCCATTTTCTACCAAATTGAAAGCTTTGTTTCCAACTTGTGGACAACCGAAAACAAAGGCTGATACAGGAATATCAGTGATGCCATTTTCTACAAAATCTAAAGCACTCAAAACTGATAAACTTGCCCCCAAACTATGCCCTGTAAAGATTATACTTAGTTTCTGGTCTTTATATCGTTCCCTCAACTCCTTAATCTTCCTCATAAGTTGTACCCTGGCGCTCAGTTTTGTGAATTCCGATTTGGGGTCATCGGAAGTGTAAATAGTTAGCCATCCCAGCATCACTTTAGGGACTTTCTCATCGTCGTCACTGTCATTGCTGCTATTATCTCCAACCTTGACACTCTGCTTTAACAAGGGCGGTGGTGGAGACGGTAAATGGACGGGCGTCATTTAAAATGGTAAATGATTCCAATTAATGTTTATGGAATAGACTACAGGTGGTGGTGGAGATGGTCAATGGACGCCCGTCCAGTTAAAATGGATGGACATCCAATATTCTTTATAATAGATTGGTGTCTAATGTCATTTTAGTCTTAAAAAATGGATGAATGTTCATTGTAAATGAATGAATGTTCATATTTGATGAACGACCGTTTATTTATTAAAGATTAGTGAACACTTTTGACGTGAATGATTTCATATTATTTGATATATAATTTTAATGGATAAATTTGGTGTCCTTGACATTATTGTTTTTTATCATGGGGCTGCCTAACTACTTACCATATATCCTTGGATCTTTGCATCTTTTTCTTAGATTTTTCATGTAGATTTCTATACTCAAGGCTATTGGTGTAGTATTTTGTGATTTGTTATGCTATTGGTCCATCTTATTTCATTCTTTTCAAGGATAAGGTTTTATTTTACGTTCACGTTTCTTTAGGTAATTTGGTAAAAAATTTCCCTCGTTTTACCGAGCTTTTATCAAACAATTTTTATCTAACAGTTGAAGATTTTGATAAAGTGTTAATATGGTATTAAAGTTAAGGGTCTCAAATTGAAACCAAATAAAGAAAAGATAAATTCACGAGTCATTTCAGGGGCCTCTTAAACTTAAAAATCGATGTCAAATTGTTACTTTAATAACTTAATTTTTAGGTCAAGTGATAAATTACGAAAAACAAAGTATAAAAGATCAGCTTGACTTGAAATGTTGACTTGTTCAACAGTAGTATTTAATAGTAAAGGAATATAAATTAATATAGGGTTCGCATTACACCTTAAAAAAAATGACCTGATGATGTTGGACCCGTTTGTTTTGTTATTTTGAGTGAATATTTGAAAAAAGTGAATTGAGTTAAGTTGGGTCGGATATAATAATATTTTAAAAATGTATTTGATACATTTAAAAAAAAAAGTTTTTTAATATATTTTTGGAAATATTTAAATTAATGTTTCCGATCAAATCTGCGTTGATCTGGCTTTTTTCGGTTAGAGATCTGACCAGAAAAGGCAATATCAGCACACGGCCGACCAGATCCGACCGACGGTCGATAATGTTTATGTGCAGTTGGGTCGTATTTGTTAAGATTTAAAACTTTTATTAATGTAAAATAAAAATAGAAAAATGTTTAATTGAATTTGAAAAAATATTTTGAATAGAGTAGGATTTTAAATAGATGTTTAGAATAATGAAACAAATATATTTTTAATTGATAGAGTTAAATATGATAGGATTGGATGAAGAGATCAAAGACATCCAAATTATAATTTTGATTTTGAATGAACTAATTAATCAAAGTAATTAACTATGGGGAGGGGAGGAAGTTGTACTCTTGAGAAGGAGGGTGGTAAAAATACTACTTAAAATAAGATTAGTGATGAATGACCATAAAACTAATCATGCTTAGAGAAAATTAATAAAGTAAAATTTATATTAAATAAAAAGAAAAAAAAAACATATAAAAAGATGAAAAATTTGAGTACATCATGATATTGGGAAATGGGGCCATTAAATTTATGTGTACATGACGACAACACATAGCATGATTGGTTGGTTCAGGTTTTCTAAATTGTTTACATTAATTGATTTATGCTTTATTTATTTATTTATTTGTATAGGTTTGGCTGTTTCATTTAAAAATATATGGAATTGGGACCAACGAGGGACCCAATAATTGACATAAAGTTTACATAATAATTGGTGCAAAAATATTATTCTTAATTTAATGAAAAATTATTGATCAAAATGATGAAACCTAGAGACCAATGGAGTCGATTTGAAGAAAATAGTCACACACATAAATAACGTAGTTTGTAAAAAAAATCTAACACATATGAATTTATTTTGATTTATCTAAATTTGAGTTACATCTAATAGAGTCAATATTATTGAATATTTTTTCTCCTTTCGTTATAATGAATATTGTCATTTATAATTGTTACTATATTTATACAAGAGAAAAATATGTTTATATGCTAGGTTTAATAAAAAAAAAAAACTTAATATTCATAAGACTTATATCCCTAAGGAAAACTCTATTAAGAGTTTTAGTCTTTAAAAAAACCATACATCAGTTCTTCATGAAATAACTTAAACCTTTGAATGCGTCTATCTCGTTCCTTATTATTGAATTAATCGACGACTCCAACAAATGAGTAATCACTCTAAAAGAAAGAGAGAGCATGTCAAGGGTTCATATTATTATTATTATTTTTTTAATTTTGTTTTGCAAACAATTTTAGTGTTATCATATAGTTTCATTTATTGAATAGATTTTGATAATAAGTTTAGAGGTTAAATTAATTAAGGTAATTAATTAACTCTAATTAGCATTTTGCATCTTGTCACTAAAAGTGTCAAGGTCATCCCAGAAGGAATTGAAAAGATAGAGCACCTAAATCCTAATAGCAAATCAAACTTCATACGCATCTTTAAATATAATTTACTAAATTTAATTAGCTTGACTTCAACAACATACGTCTACATACATAGTTCAATTATATTTTTTTGGGTAGTACTACTAAGATATTCTATTAAATAAATAACATTATATTATCTTTATCTTCTATTCAATCCAATAACTCTTATATTTATATATCATAAATGAATAATACTAGGTGTATATCATTTTTACACATCATTTCTCTTACATCATTAAGTGACAAAAGATGACTGGGTGAAAGTTTTTTTTTAATTTAAAATCAATTAATCATCTTTTGCCACATAATGATGTAAGAAAAAATAATGTATAAAAATGATGTGCACCTACTATTATTGATAATAAATTAGTAGCTAGTAGGTGTACAAGTTTGAATAATAAAACGACAAAATAGTGAAAATTATTTTCCAGGAAGAGTGTATATATACCCGTTCAATCATAACTTGTCAGATTAGGGTCTCTGAACTTGAAAAAACTCTTAATTTTTTGGTGAGACGAGTATAAGTGTATCAGTCTATCAAACGTGATAACATTTGGAAGAAAATATTAATGAGAAAATGTGAAACTGGCATATTATGTCTTGTTGTGAGGTAAATTCGGAGAGGATAATTCCCACTTTGGCATAGAAATATCTAGCGATATGGACTCCGTGATCAAGGCCGAAGATCACGTTATTTCCTGTTTTATCGAATTTGTATTTATCTTCAACTCCACCTTGTAACGGGTAATTATAAACTCAACCCTAATTTATTCCTCGGGACAAAAAGAGGAAGAGATTGAGAAATGGAGAAATCAAGAGAGAGAAAACTCATTGAGATAAGTCTTTATAACTCAGATCGTAGATCTCAAATACACTCAATAACATAACAATGGACTTAAAATTTGCATTATAAGCATCCGAACGACTTTAAAATTTCTTGTTTTCTGTTATTACTTTTGTCCATCGTTCATCTATTGATCCAACATCAAATTTACGAGTTTAATATAAACTCATGCATAGATTCACTCGAATCCTACATACTTCTCGTTAGTGCAAATCGCAGCATCAACTTGTCCCATCTTTTATATTTATTGTTATGAAGAAAGGTCCCCAGCATCAATTCTTCATTTATCAGTATTGAAACCTAGCTTTAGCTGATTCTGGAACTCCCCAACTGGCAAAAGCTGGCCTGAAGCCCATGACTCATAATCCTATGAATTAATGAAGTAGCAATTAAGTTTGTAAGTGTTCAGAAAATTAATACTTTTGACTTCACCAACTGCAATATTCAACTCAATGAAACAAATAAATAAAAAAATAGTCCTTCAAAGTTAAACTAAACAAAGTAAAATGATGTTGTGGGTATCATTTTCTTTTTATTTTTTGCCAATAAAGAGTGAATCTAGACAAAAATTCACCTAAAATTTGTCGTCTCCTGTTGGAATCGGCATTGATATTTTCTTAATCTATGTTAAGATTGTGAAATTTTATACCAAAAGAGAATAATACATGCATATTAATCAACGGATTTCATGCACTACAGAGATTCAAAGCATTAATGGTCAATAATAGAGGGAGATCAGGGTGACTCAAAAATTCTTCCAAGAAAACAACAAGAGCTAAGGAAAGTACATGTATGTAGGTGTAACTCTACTTTCAATAGTGAAGTTAAAGCTATAATTTTCATAGGGCAACAGCTACAGTGTGGTACAGTGAATGACCTCGGTTTCTAAATTCATTCCCTTTTTATAAAGTTGGAAAAAAAAAATATATATATATATATATATATATTTAGATCTTAAATCTAAGAGCTAATGTGATTAACTATTATATAAAAATAAAATTAGAAAGAAATGTAACCCTTTAGAATAATGTTATCGTCTCACTATTATAATAACACAAAAAAAAAACTCTTAACTTTTTAGGTCTAACCTATCATCTATATCAAACTGATAATGTTATCGATCTTGATAATCTAAAAATGACAAAAACACTTAGATATCGAATTTAAAAACCATATCATACTGATAATGTTATCACAAAAAGAAAAAAGTGTTGATACATAAATTTGCACCAACCAGAGTGAACAGATTGGCTTGGACGGAATCAAAATAGATGTGGGCGTGATTACGAATAATCAACAAGTTGAAATAAATAATCAAAATGCAAGATATCGAATCTAAAAACTATATCATACTAATAATGTTATCACAAAAAAAAAAAAAGTGTTGATACATAAATTTGCACCAACCAGAGTGAACCGATTGACTTGGATGGAATCGGAATGGATGTGGGTGTGATTACGAATAATCAGCAAGTTGATATAAATAATCAAAATGCAAGGGAAAAGACAATTTTTAAAGTGGTTTGGCTTATTGTTTCAATGTCTATGTCCACTGTTATGTTATTGCTCTTTCAAAATTCCGAATCCTTTCCCTGAAAAGAGTCTGGGGTATTTATACATTCAATTTAAATATAGCAAGCCCGCCAAATCAGGGATATTGGTTTCAAAAGGAAATTATCTGGTGATTCGGGGGGATTTGAGATCAGATAAAATTTGAATTTGATTTTATCCTGATTCTTTCGGGGATAATGCTTATCCACATTCTAACTGTGTTTTGTGGCGACCTTTGAATCTGTTGGGCTCATTTACTCAGTCGGGTTTTCCATGGAGTCGGGTTGTACCTAAGTGAGCCAACCCTTTATCCTTGATATTATCAAGCACACCAACTTGACGAGCTTATCTAAGTCGGACTGACACGTGTCACTTGCTAATTGGCTAACTCATAGTGAAAAAAACCCACACAATATTTGCCTCATAGTATTTGGAGGTCGTGTCGAGCTTCGGTTCGCCGATTCTTGGAATTTAAAACGCCAAAAGCTTTTAACTGTCGAACTGTTCTTGTCACATATTTAATGTCGTTGTTTTGTGTCAGTTAATGTATGACGCACATTGCGCCTTTGCAGCTGGCCACGTGTGTGACTTGCGCGTCGTGTGTCAGCGGTTATGATTACTTCACTTCGACAGTTACTCTCATTTCCCAGATCATCGACACGTGTCTTTTTTAGACGGACCAGATCGACCAAATGGATGGAGGGTTGAGATTGCTCACCAAATGAACAGTCGAGATCGTTTCCCGCTCAAATTTCAACACTATAAATGGGCGACGATCCTTTCTTACTCTTCACTTAGTATTTTTGCTTCCTAACTGCTTTTTCCTTTCCTTCTCTCGACACTCTGCTATCCTTCAATTTGAGATTTTTCGACATGTTTCTCCAGTGATTATACTCATTATCCCCCCAAGTAAGTTCCCTCTACTACTCTCTCAATCTCTTTTGATTTATCTGTTGTCTAGAATGGCCGAAAATGTCATAGGAACACTTAGTTTTAGGAATCCCCTTTTGCCAACCCGACTTTTTAAACTTAAAAACCTACTTTACATCTATTAGAATTCCTTACCGAAATCTAGAAAGTAGAAGTGAAACGTCGTTATAAGCTCACTATTAAGCTCCCTAGAAGCCTGAATGAAATACAAGTGTCGACGTTTCTTCTTTTGTCGGGCTTAGTAGTAACACTTTTTTTTTTCGTTTCGGGTGTTTGCAGGCGAACTCTTTAAAATGTCGAGCTTTGACACTAGCATTGAAGCTATCTTTGGTAATGTCAATCTTTCACCAAGCTCAAGGGTGAGGTCAAGCGAAAGCTTGTCTCACACTATTCCCCTTCATCTTTTGCAACCCGTGTGCCAAATCGTGGAAACAACCACCCTCCTCGCTGACAAAGGAGGATTTGGATAGGATCAAGGAACAATTTTCCTTAGATGGCCCAATCATGTTGCCGGTGGGATACTTAAGGAAATTGCCCTTAACCGGTTGGGTTGCTATTTTTGAAACGTTATTTTTAGAGTTCTTTAGTCTCGTCCCCCTCCAACTGACATCGAATTCTTACATAATAGTCATAGGGTTGAACATAGCTTTTAGAGCTAGTTTCATAAGCGAGCTCTCTGTTGACGAGCTTACCTTTTTGTATAGGATAAAGAAAGGTCAATATGATACATAATATTTTTACAAGACCGGGAGGAAAGATTTCAACGGTCTAGTTGGAATCCCCAACAAAATTAAAGGCTGGATTCCGATTTTTTCTTTGCTCATAATGGAAGTGACTGTACTTTTAGGCTGGAAGCTTGTGTGCAACTCCACCCCTTTTATCCCGATTTTTTTTTACTAACCTTATTTTGTTTACTTTCAACTAACCGCGATCTTCACCTCCCACGCGGTTTCAACACCGAGCGATTAAGCCTTTTCAACGAGCTACCTGTGGAGTCTCGCAATGTGACTAGGTTAGTCACTCTTTCTAATTTGATCACTTACGGGTTATGCTCGCCATCAGCGAATTTCTCGATTGTGTTCACTACAATTTCAAAGAAAAAGAAAAGTAACCATTTCACTTCTCTATATTCTTTTCTTTGGGAATTTATCAATTGAACTAACTTTTACTATCGCATAGAGACGAAACTCGCCAAAAGACCCAACGGATACACCAAAAGACATCTTAAGAAATAAGGTGAGCCTTCTGGGCAAGGTATCAAGATTCCCCTAAGTCTGTACCATTCGCTTCTCTCACTGCGACACCAAAAATGTCCGCCCCTATCAGTCAAACGAGCAAGAATCGGCAAGGGGGCGAGCTCGCTAAAGGCCCAAGCTCGTAGAAACCAGCAAAAAGGGCCAACTTATCATCCCGCAACAATTGGAATTATAATAAGGAGCGGTCCAGGGACAACTCGCCCAGACCAAAGCTTGAAAAAGCCTATGGTAGGATCAAAGCTGCCAGAAAAAGATCTCGCCAAAGGGAAAAAACCTAGTGCGCGACACTATTGAAAATGCAAGTAGTGTTCCAAGCTCGTCGAAACATGAAGGTAATGATAAAGACCTTATGGATTTAGAGGCCCAGATCCTCCAACTGCCTGATAGGATTGCTACTGGGGTGTTTAGGGCTTTGGATTATGTTCCTGAAGATTTCTTTCAGGAATTCAAGACATTTCCTCCTCACAAACGCCTGGGAAGTGCGGCCAACACAATGGTGAGGGTAAATTTTCTGCTCGCCCCTACTTTCTAGTCTATTTTCTTCATTTCGCCTCATATATATTATTTTTTTAGGCATGCATGATGATGCACGTGGTTTACTAGGACAACTACGAGATCATGAAGAATGCCAATGTCGTCATTAAGTCTGTTCACGCGGATAAAGAAAGCGGTGGAGAAAACTTGTGTTTTAGCCAAATAAGTCAAAACTCTAAAAAACGCATTGTCGGGGCTCAAAGCAACTCAAAAAGACATTGCCATGAAGGAGAGGGAGTTCTTGGACAAGTTCTTCTTGTCAAAAAAATCAAAGAAAGAGATTGTCACTGAACGAGACCAACTGAGCGAAATTAATGTCAGATTCGTCAATGAATTGTCCACCGCCAAAAAAGAGATAGCAAAACTGACAAAACAAGCATCTGACTATGAGTGGCGATTGAAAACCGTCAATGATGACCTCGCTAAAGCAAAGGTCAAGGCCGCCTTTTATAAGAGCGAGGCGAAGAGGGTGAAAAAGGCGAAAAGGGATGGCGTGGTCGATTCTTGGGAGACCTCGGTCAACCTGGTTACTCTTATGTGGAAGAAAACTCTCATTGCTAATTTTTCTTTTTCAGACTGAAGTGTCAAGGCTCTGGACCGAGGCCATTGGTGGGGTATTTGTTTATCCAGAAGATGATGATAATGACGATGAGGATGACTCGAAACGGGATGAGTCATACGAGCTACCACTAATGCCACCACCTAAACTAAAATCGCGGACATGCCAGTCCAAACCAAACCAAACCTTTTGAACCCACCAACGACATTGTTGCCGAGCCCGTTAATGAGATTGCTACCAAGTCCAACAACATTGGTCCACCCAAAAAATGACCATTTTACTTTATTGTCATTCATTTTTTTCTTTTGTTTTTAAGGCTCTCGAATCAATGAAATTATTTTTCTTTACCTTCGGATTATTGCATTTTCTTTTACGAAGTCAGACTTCTTTTCCCTTGGATTCACTCTAGTCAATACTTTCCATGACATGTTTACAAGCTTTTCAAATGTCAAAGGGAGTCTTTTAACTGGAGATGACTTCGAGTTTAGGTTATGTACTCGCCTCAAGTCTTTATCGCTTAAGTTTAACTGACTTCCCATTGGCGTGTTTTCTCGATTTATTTTCAAGGTACTGATCGTTGAGTAACAGGTTTCAAACCCTTGAGCTTGACCTTTGGCGTGGTTAATACCTATTCGTCGGTCGGGCTCTGACTTAGAGTTTTATGAACTATATATTGTTTGTAGTTATAACTCAATTCATTACGCATGTTGAGATAACGAAATAATTCATCTTTATTGAAATAGCAAAAATTGCTCAAGTACAAGATAATTCGAGGCACTCCAACTTTACTTATTGGTAGTACCTTTGAAGATGTTCGGCATTCCACGCTCGTAAGATGATTGTTCTATTTTAATGTTCAAGGTGGAAAGTACCTAGTGCGACCTTCTCCGAACTTCTGAAGGGTTCTTCCTATTTTGGCTCGAGTGCCCCCCATCTCGACTCATTCAATGTAGGTATTATTTTTCTCAGGACAAGATCTCTCTTCTCAAAATCTCGATTTCTTACTTTTGAATCAAAGTACCTCTTTACCGGTTGTTGATAGGAAGCGAGCCTCATCTGTGACTTCATTCTGTGCTCGTCAATCAAATTGAGCCTTAGTCTCATCAAATAGTCATTTAACTCTTCATCAAAAACTTCTCGTCTAAATGTCTTAACTCTGAATTCGATTGGTGACATTGCATCGCAACCATAAGCAAGTGAGAATGGGGTTTCACCTGTCAAGGTCTTGGCCATGGTTTTATAAGACCACAAAACTTCAAGCAAATCATCCGTTCATCTTCTCTTTGAGGCATCAAGCTTCTTTTTCAAAGTATGCTTGATCACCTTATTTGCAATCTCAACTTGTCCTTTTGCTTGAGGTCGATATACCGCTGAGAAGCTCTTCTTTATACCGAGCTGCTCACAGAATTTAATGAACACATTGCTGTTAAATTTCTTCCCGTTATATGTGATAATAGTGTGAAGTCTGATCCTAAATATGGTATTTTTGTAGACAAAATCCTTCATTTTTTTTCGAAGTTATTGTTGCTAAAGGCTCGGCTTATGTCCACTTGGTAAAGTAATCCACAACAACTACTGCAAACTTGACCCCGTCTTTCCCTTGTGACAATGGGTCTATCAAGTCGATACCTCAAACTACGAAAGGCCATGGTGATGGGGACATGACCGAGCAGCCTATTGTCGTAAAGCCTACCCAAAATCCGTATCACATTCCGATGGGCCCTATTACGAGGAGTAGAGCTAAAAAGATGCACATCCCTGTCAAACTTAATTGAAGAACTTGAAGCCAAAAGAGCAATGCATGAAGTCGAGTATGCATTAGAGGGATCCAAAAATATTGTTAACAAGATTTAAGCCCAAGTCCAAGAGCAAGTTTAATCGTTGCTTTGATTGAGTTCATTGTAGCATTGGAATAGAATTGGGACTTAAAGCTTGAAGAAATTGAGAAGAGTTGTCATTTTCTAAGGCCATGACCATGCCTTGGTATTTCACCATGGCCATGGTGGTGGAATGAAGAGAAAAACTAATAAGGCAGAAAGCACCACGGTCTAGGCTATGGAGAATTAATTTCAGCCACAACCACAGCTAGGGTTGTGTCACTCATAGTTAGGACGTTTTTAAGTTATTTTGTTTCATTTTACACTTAGGACTCTTTATGGTATTTAAGGATAGTTGGTTTTTAACTAACAGGATTATTGAATTTTGTTTATTTTTGAAGATTAATACAAGAATATCGTTTCTTGAATTCTTGAACTCATCAAGAACCACCAATTCTTGTGG
>WYDK02057460.1:0-12515 GCA_009867345.2 Toxicodendron radicans | reverse complement strand
GTAATCTCACACGGGCAATATAATTGCTAGGGTTGTTGCTTAAATTTAATTAATAATTAAATTAGTGAGATTGTGTTAATTTAAATATTTGAGTGGTATATTTAAATTGAATTAATTAATTAAATATTTATTAATTTTAATATAAATTTATTTATATTAATTGATTTAATAAATTTAATTATTAATTAATTAATTATTAAAAGGGGTTTGATTGGCTAAGAAGATTTTATTTCTAATTGAAATAATAGACTATTCTTATATGAAATAGGGTTTTAAGTTTTCTATATAAAAGAAATTAAATCCCAATTAAAAGTGGACAATTCTATTAAGTGAAAAAGAAAAAAACTCTAGCTACCATTTTTGAGAGAAAAACGTGAGCCACCCTTGGAGAGAAAAATCTGAAATTTTCTTTCAATTCCTTCACCCACTCAAGTATTCTAGCAAATCATGTGAATTGAATATCTTCGTGTGGATGAGTACGCGTGATTTAATATTGAATCGAAAGCGAATCTCAAGTTGAAAGAGCCATCAACGAAGGTATAAATCCATCTTCGGGTTTATTTTTATTGTTTATGCTTAAATATATATATTCTACATCCGGATTCTTGGGTTATGATTGTTTAAAGGCTTTTGAATATTAAAGTTTCCGCTACTATTTATTTTTAAACATATCCTTACACATATTTGCGTTGTGAGATGGAGATCCCCTTCTTGGATCGAGCTATTTGTAATCCCAAAAAATATTTTAACAAACCAATGTCTTTTAACTTGAATTGTTGCATGAGGCAAGTTTTTATGTCTTCAATGCCTTGTAAATTGTTCCCAACCAAAATAATGTCATCCACATAAACAAGGAGATCAGTGGAAGAAAAGCCATGGGTTCGGACGAATAATGAGTGATCAGATTTAGATTGATGGAACCCGTCAGTTTTTAGAGTTGTGGACAACCATTGGCGAGAAGCCTACTTAAGGCCATACAACGACTTGTGTAGCTTGCATACGCGGGTCTCCCCCTTTCGTCCAAAGCCAGGTGGTAATGACTGATGAGTGCTCGAAATGCACTCATATTTTAGTGATTTTGTGAAATAACACTTTTGGAATTTATAGATTATTGCTCAATTGTATAATAAATTTCTTTATATTTCTGTTTTCCAGAATCACGGGTATGTGTGTATGTTTTTAGGTTTTTAGATGCGTAAATGGAGATTTTGTATTTGCAATAATGATCCGAGGATATGGAGAGGTTGGAATGCAAGTCAAGATAGAAGAATGAAGAAAACAAGCTTTCAAGTTGCCGCCGCGACCTAGATTTTAAGCACCACGGCGTAAGAAGAGAGTGAACTGGCTGTTTTGGACAGAAACATTATGCCGCGACGTCTTATAGTAATACCTTAATTACGAGAGTACGAACCTTAGAAAATGAGTTGAGAAAATCAATAGTTTGCTTATTGACATAAAACTGGATAATTATGGTGAAAATTGGATACTTAGGTTTTAGTTAATTAGATTCTTAATTGTTTAATTATTGGTTTTTCTTTTAATTGATAGCGTTAGTTCTTTGAACTTTTAATTGGAATTTCATCAATATTGTCATTTTATTTCAGTTTAGTTATTTAGATTAAATGCATAATTACTATGATTAATTGATAACTTACAAATCCCTGTGGGATTGTAATGCCCACACCAAGGTACGTAAAAATATGTATATTACATCCCCATACCCTTAGAATTGTTCCTTTGAAATTGCCTTAAAAGCAATTGTATGAATTCTTATTAAACTTCACTAGGGGTAAAATGGTCTTTTCACAAGGAATTAAAAGAAAAAGTGGGGAATAAAATGAAAGCAATTAAGTTGAAGAATATGTTTAAAGTGAGGGAGTTTAAGTAATTGCACAAGAGGCAAAGTTGTATTTTCTCACCAAGGTCAAGGGCAATATTGGAAATTATGTCATAAATATCTTTATATAAAAAATATTACACTAGAGTTGTAATTTCTCACCAAGGTCAAGGGCAAAATTGGAAATTATGTTATAAATATCTTTATATAAAAGATATTACACTAGAACTTTCTCCATTCTTCATCCTTCATTGCTGACATCCTCTTGCCCAAATTCTCTCAAATTTTCATTCAATATTCATACAAATTTCAAGAGAAAAGGTGAAATTAAGTTAGGGCTTTTGTTCCTAAAGTGTTCTAAGGTAAGAATCAAGCTTGCTAATGTGTTTTTACTGCTTTAAAGTTTAAGTTCTTATGAGTTCTTGCATGCTTTAGATTGAAGAATGAGAGTACTTGGATTAATGGAGTCTTATAGCCAAAGGTGAAGCTAAATAAGGTAAGTAAATCATTTGAGTTGATTTCTCAAGTGCTTGAAATTTTAAAGAATTATGATTTTGTATTATGTTGAGATTGTGATGGAATTGATAGCAAATAATGATATTAGTTTGTTGTGGATGTTATGGAGCGTATGAATATGTGATTTCATACATGAGAAGTTGAAAAATTGTGATGGGAGCATGCATGACGAAATTCGACCAACACTAATACATGAATGATTGAATTGTTTTTGTTATTTATTTGATGAGATATATGATGTAAAGATTGATGAAATGATGAAATGATGCTTGGTTGTGGAAGTGTTGAATTTCCGCCAAGGGTAGTAAGGTTGGGCAGTTATGTAATTGATATTGTGTTGGATATGAGATGATGATATTATGGTTGTGTGATATTGTTTATGACATTGAGAAAGTTGAATTATTGATAAATTGTGAGAAAGAGAATTGTTGACATGAGAATTACTATACTAAGTTATTTGATACATATTGATTAGTATGGTTGAATTGGTATAGGCATGGAGTGATAAGTATAAATAATATGAAAATATGACCATGTGCATTTTGTGCATATTGGTGAGAGTAAGATTAATACCATTTTGTGCATGGTAAATCATGTTAAGAATATAAAGTTTATGATTAGTAAGTATTGATGAGAATACTTAAATATGTAACTTTAAATTATGGCAATTGTCGTAAGCAAAAGAATAAGAGAATAAGATTTGTAAGTTACATTAGGTTTTGCCAATTGCCATATTTAAGAGTAAAGAAAAGAAAGAAAGAAATGAAGAATGAGTTTAGCTATGCATAATCATCTCATGTCACATGTTTCATGCATATAACCCTAATTTTTTATTTATAGAAATTGCATTATTAATAAGAATAAAGAAATGAGAAAGAAAATGAGAAAAGAAAATGCATATTCATGTGCTTTTATGGATAAAGAAGATAAGATAAGAATTTAAGAATTTTTATTACTCTATTAACTTATAAATGTTATTAAGAGTTAAAAGACAAGGTTGTTGCGATAGGGAACTTGTGAGCGTCGTTGTGTCAGTTTAGTGGCGACTGATAACTCTTGTTAATAGAGTTATCATAGTCCTAATTTGGAGTCTTTGTTATAGTTTTTATTTCTATTTTAGCTATTTTATTTTAGTTTAGTTTAGTTTAATATGTTACAACTTTGTCAATTTAGAGTTTGATTGTATTTAAAGATTAAATGGTGTTAATATGTTCTATTTTGGCTTAATTTAAGTTTAATTTCTTTGATTGATTTCCTGTATTCTAGAATCAAGTGGCTTGTCCTTGGATTTAAAATGCACAATTGAAGACTTGATGTTGTGGACTTTGCGGCAAGGAATGCTGACGTATAGCGCGACAAATCTGCATGATAGAAAAAACGCATGTGGTCTTGTCCTTGTGCTGAGTTGTCCCGAAAAGGACAACCATTTTTTCAGTGTGACAGTGAGAGAATGCACAGTAACATGGCTGTAAGGGTTGATTTATTCTAGTATAATGCCAAGTGTCTCATGAAACCATATATTCTCTCTTATATAAAGAAAAGTGGAAAGATTGGAGAGCAAGTCTTTCTCATTTTAGAGAAGTCTTCTCCAAGTCTTCTTCCATTAGAGTGAGTGACAGCCAGAGGGTATATTCAGAGGAGAAAGTGCAGAGAATCATCAAGGAAATAAGAGCCATTCACAAGAGAAAGAGAGAGAGAGAGAGAGAGAGAGAGAGAGAGAGAGAGAGAGAGAGCTACCAAGAAGATATTAATCACCTCTTACTTGTATTTGTGTTCTTTAATCCTACGAACATAATGGTTGTATTTTCTACTTTGTTTTACTTTCATTTCAGTATGAACTAATTGTTTTTAAGTTGTGTTTGAATATTTGAACTCATATTATAATGTTACTTTTACTTTAATAAAGCTTATGATGCTTACATTTTATTTTAATCAAATGGGTTTATTGTTTCAATGTTGATGTGACCAGTCAATACTTGTTGTTTTGCTTGTTAATTTGATGCTGAGAATGTCTGAGAAACAAGGGAAATCATTTGGTTAATGCAAGCCCTTAGAGTCATACAACAATATGAGGAGAATGCATAGACATATGGTTGCTTCCTTGTATGATTATTAACAAACCAGGATTTAAATATGGTTCTTGAGTCCAAATCGGTATAGACATATGCTAGATTTAAACTTAGGGAACAAGCTTGTAGAATGTTCGACGGAACACTACGAGATCTTAGGAGTTTGAATCGAGTGAAATGTCATGCTGAGTTATGCTGTAGCAATATTCATAACATTACAATATGAGTGATTTTATTCAAATCTGACTTACCTTTATCTGATTACTGAATCTGTTGCAGCAACTTTACTCTGTTGATTTAGAATTCATACTTAGGTTTATTTTAGTTGATTAGCTTAATTTCATTGAGTGACTATTTCATTATTCATTTTATTGTGTCTATTTTATTATTGTTCATTTTAGTTTAATATCATCATTATTTCATTGCTGTTAACACTACTGGAGCATCAATTGAGACTGACTAGTTTTATAATCCTCGTGGGAACAATATTCGATTATTAGGAATCTAAACTACTTGTCGACCATGAATACTTGCGTACATGTGTTAAGTTTCGAATTGACAACAATGACTAAGAAGTAGAAATTACCTACATGCACGTCGCTTTAAATGAGTGGCATAAGAAGAAAGAAAAGAAAATTGTATAGTCCGCCAAGAGTGCATGTAGATGAAGACCGTACAAAGAAAGAATTAAAAAGAATCTCACATGGCCAAGGTTCCAAATCCATGCCTCAACTAGTTCGATCGGCATAAAAGAATAAGAATAAGAAAAGAAAGAACAAGAACAAGAACAAGAATAAGAAGAAAGAATAAGAAAAGAATAAGAATAAAAGAAGAAAGAAAGAAAGAAAGAAAGAATAAGAAGAAAAAGAAAAAAGAATAAGAACAAGAATAATTATCATTAGTTTTATTTTAGAAAAGGATAAAAAGTCTCATTTGTGTATTATATTACATGCATTATTATTCTTATACTTGTAGAATGTCATGCATAATCAAATATCTCAAATTTTAATGTCACTTATGTATGATGGGGAATATTAGAAGTGATGAAGAAAAGAAAGTTAGAAAGTTGATGAAGACAAGAAAAGAAATTAGAAAGTTAGAAAGTGTGACAAGAAAAGAAAAGCAATTAGAGAAGAAAAGGAAGACTAAAGTGTATTCTATTTAACAGAGATGTATTAACAGTTTAACGTGATTTACTTACTGAGCAATTAGTGCTTACTCTGTTATTTTTTAATGTTTTTGCAGGTAATAGGTAGAGCGCGACTGGGTGGACAGTCAACGGGCGAGGGAGTTGCGAGCCACTGTTGACACGCTCATTATTTTGTTATATGTATAAAGTTGAAAAAGTTGGTGTAAAAATTTTATGTATTTATACTTTTGTAAAAGAAAGTCGCGCTCGCACGTTTTATATTATGAGCATATTTTATACATATACATTTTAATATTCATATTGGCCTTATTTTCCATATATTTATTTAGTAAGAAAGAGCATTACATTTTTTGTATCAGAGCATGATTTTGGGAAACAGTGTGCCCCTCATCGCTGTGTTGACGTACCGCCACTGGTCGCTGTAAGTTATTTCTTTATGTACCTGCATTAAGTAAGTTGGTTCATATACTAATAGCATTGATATTGTATGTTATAGATGAGACGGGGGACACGATCCAACATTAAGGGTAAGGAGACTCAAAATGCGTGAATCATCTAACTCATTGGGATCCACTCCTCCTGCCCTTGATGAGGCGAGGGTGTATGATTTGATTTAGCATGCCTTGAGAGAGGACCGGGATAGACGTGCACCGGGGAGAGTCGAGATGCCGAGAGTTACACTGGCTCCTAGAGATAATAGAGAGAGGGTCTTACACCCTGCAGTGTATGGCCGTATGGATCCTATTTATTGGTTACCTAGTCAGCACTAGCTGCCAGAATTTAGAGGAACTAGTGATCCATTAGTGGCAAAGGAATGGATTAAGACAGTTGATAGTACGACAACACTTTTCCATATGACAGATGGGGATAAGATTAGATATGTCAGCTTTTTGTTTAAAGGTGATGCTCATATATGGTGGGAGTTGATAGAGGACACTCATGATATATCCACCATGACCTGGAGAGATTTCAGACAATTATTTGAGGCAGAGTACAGGATAACCGACAGTGTCTATGAGAAGACGCATGAGTTCATTGACCTGCGATAGGGGACCAATACAGTGAAAGAATATTCATTCAGATTTAATTCGCTGGCGAGATTTACACCAGGTCTTGTGAGTCCATCGGAGTTGAGGAGAGATAATTTTGTGCACAGGCTAGATCCAGAGATAGCACGAGATGTTATGTCAGGTGCTCAGCCTCCTCAGACCTACAGTGAGGCTTTAGAGAGAGTTTTAGGGCTGAGGTGTTTGTAAAGAAATTGGCCTGACCTATTCCATCGGTTGCAGCACCTACCGGTGCATCTCCCGCTCCATAGAGGGACAGACCGGATGTTCATGGTATCAGAGAAGTGAAGTACAAGAAGAGGTTTTAGTCTAAGAAAACATAAAAGATTGGAAGAATAAGAAACCGAGGGCCAATGAACCTTCCCAACTTGTCCAATGTCATAAATGTGGGAAACATCACTTGGGTGAGTGTCTTAGGGATTTGGGAAGGAATGTATGTTATCGATGCTGTCAGCCAAGACATTTTATGAAGACTGCAGGCCCCCTTTACCACCAACAGGTTGGACCTCAACAACACAAACTTCCAGAGGTGCTAATGCTAGAGTGTATATTGTCGCTCAGAGTCAGGCTAAGGCCATCCCATATGCAATTATTGGTCAATTATTATTTTATTCAGTTCCCTTTTATGCATTGATTGATTCAGGAGCTACCCTTTCTTTTATTGCACATGGGATTGTAGAGAGGTTAGGCTTAAAGCCAATTACAATGAGTCATGCTATTAAAATAGAATTGACGGATGGTAATAGTGTGATGACCCGAGAGATACTTTCAGGTTGTAGTGATCCATGTGAGAGTTTTGACAGTGGATTTGATTGTATTTGACATGCCCGATTTCGATGTTATCTTACGCATGGATTTTCTGGGAAAATATTGAGTTGAGATTGATTGTCGTAAGAAGAAATCTTGATGACGACGATAAGTTTAGCTTTGGAGAAGGCCATCAACTTAGCATGTTGATTATTAGTGTGAGGGCTAGAGAGATGTTAAGAAAAGGGTGCTCCGGGTATATTGTTCACATTATGACTAGTAGTGATGCTTCCCAACCAGAGATTCAAGATGTACCGATAGTCCAGGAGTTTCCAGATGTATTTCCGGATGATTTGTAGGGTTTACCTCCAGAGAGAGAATTGGAGTTTAGTATTGAGTTGGCACATGGAACAACACCAATTTCTAAAGCCCTTTATCGGATGGCCCCAGCAGAGCTTCAGGAATTGAAGAAGCAACTCCAGGAACTTTTGGATAAAATTTTTATTCGACCTAGTCATTCTCCCTGGGGTGCTCCCATTTTATTTGTAAAGAAGAAAGATGGATCATTACAGATGTATATAGATTATAGAGAACTGAACAAGGTGATAGTGAAGAATAAATACATGTTACCTCGCATAGATGATCCGTTTGATTAGCTTAAAGGAGCAACAATGTTTTCAAAGATCGATTTGAGGTCGGGTTATCACCAAGTAAAGGCTATAGAACAAGATGTTGCAAAGACTACCTTTCAAACCAGATATGAGCATTAAGAGTTTGTAGTGATGTCTTTTGGCCTAACCAATGCACCATCAATCTTCATGGACTTGATGAACAAGGTGTTCCAAGATTGTCTCGACCGGTTCATCATGTTGTTCATTGATGATATTCTGATCTATTCCAAGACAAAGGAAGAACATGAAGAGCATTTGAGGTTTGTGCTACAACGATTAAGAGATAAAAAGCTGTATGCCAAATTCTCTAAATGTGAGTTCTGGTTAGACCGAGTTGTCTTCTTGGGCCATGTTGTTTCAAAGGAATGGATTTTAGTAGATCCAAGTAACATAGAGGCAATCTTAGAGTGGTGGAGACCTAAGATAGTAAAACAGGTTAAAAGCTTCTTGGGATTAGCAGACTACTACAGGCAATTTGTAGCAAGGTTTGCCCAGTTAGCAAAGCCACTTACAGCTCTTGCCAAACAGAGAACTTCATTTGTGTGGATTGATGCATGTGAAAAGAGTTTCCAGGAGTTAAAAAGAAGGCTAACCACAACTCCTATCTCAGTATTGCCAAGGGTGTAGAATATGACATTTACACAGATGCCTCATTACAGGGTATTGGAGCAATATTGATGTAACTAGGTAGAGTAATAGCATATGCTTCTCGGCAGTTGAAAGAATATGAAATGAGATACCCTACCCATGACTTAGAGTTGGCTGCTGTAGTGTTTGCTTTGAAAATCTAAAGGCATTGCTTATATGTAGTAAAGAGTAATATCAACACCGATCATAAAAGTTTGAAGTACTTCTTTACTCAAAAGGAGCTGAATATGAGACAGAGAAGATGGTTAGAGCTGGTAAAAGATTATGATTTTGAAATCAAATATCAGCATGGGAAGGCCAATGTAGTAGCCGATGCCCTGAGTAGACATGCTTTTTTATCTCGGCTCACAGTGTAGAAAGAATTATTAGAAGAATTTTGCAAATAACATATAGAAGTGGTGCCAAGACGAATTGCCAGGTTGGAAATCCATTCTACTCTATAGGAAGAAATTAAAGAAAAGCAAGCAGTCGACGAGTGGTGTCAGAAAATGAGTCAACAAGTGCTTGAAGGTAAGACATCAGAGTATCAGGTTTCAGAAGGTGTTCTTTGTTTTAGAAATCGTGTATGCATTCCCCAATGTGATGAGTTGAGAAAGAAGATTCTTATGGAAGCTCATGATACTCCGTATACTGCTCATCTTGGAAGAGCTAAAATGTACTAAGATTTAAAGAAGAATTATTGGTGGCCAGACATGAAAAGGGATATTGGGGATTTTGTACCCAAATGCTTGGTATGCCAACTGATTAAAGCAGAGCACCAGAGACCATCAAGATTACTTCAGCCACTCAGTATTCCTGAATGGAAATGGGAGGAGATATCAATGGATGGTATCACAGGCCTTCATAGAGTTCAGAAAGGATATAATGCACTATGGGTAATAGTGGATAGATTAACCAAATTAGCGCATTTTCTTCCAGTAAAAGATAACACTGCCTCGAATCAGTTGGCCCAAATTTATGTCAGAGAGATGGTCAGACTGTATGGGATACCCAAGACAATAGTATCAAACAGAGATTCCATATTTGTTTCGACATTCTGGACTAGTTTACAGAGAGCCTTGGGTACGGGGTTAGCATTCAGTATAACCTATCACCCTCAGACAAACGACCAGATTGAGATGACTAATCAAGTGCTAGAAGATATGTTGAGAGCCCGTTGCCTGGATTATAAGACAAAATGGTGTGAGATGTTACCATTGATTGAGTTTGCTTACAATAACAGTTATCAGTCTACGATTAAAATAGCCCCATATGAAGCTTTATATGGTAGACGGTGTAGATCTCCATTGCATTGGGATGATGTAGGGGAGAGAGATTCTTTAAATGCAGCTCTTGGGCCAGAGAGGATACAAAAGATAATTGATGATATCAACTTGATTAGAAACATAATGAAGCAAGCTCAAGATAGATAGAAAAGTTATGCAGATTTAAAAAGAAAAGATGTAGAATTTGACGTGGGCGACAAGGTATTTGTCAAAATTCCCTCCCTATAAGCGCATTTTGTGTTTTGGCAAAAAAGGAAAGCTTGCTCCTAGGTATATTTGGCCTTTTGAAATATTGCAAACGAGTGGGAAAAGTAGCCTACAGATTGGCATTACCACCAAACATAGACAAGATGCATGATTTTTTCCATGTATCCATGCTTCAGAGGTATATTAGTGATCATTCTCATGTATTAAAGGTAGACGAAGTGGAATTAGAAGAAAGTCTTATATATAAGGAGCGTCCAGTTCAAATATTAGATAGAAAAGTTAAGGAGCTCCGGAATAAGAGTATTCCACTAGTGAAAGTCTTATGGAGGAATCACAAAGTTGAAGAAGCTACATGGGAGGTGGAGCAAGACATGCGTGCTCGATATCCTGAGTTGTTCGTCTGAATTTCGAGGACGAAATTATATTAAGGGGGAGGAATTGTAATGCCCACATCAAGGTACGTAAAAATATGTATATTACATCCCCATAGCTTTAGAATTGTTCCTTTGAAATTGCCTTAAAAGGAATTGTATAAATTCTTATTAAACTTCACTAGGGATAAAATGGTCTTTTCACAAGGAATAAGAAGAAAAAGTGGGAAATAAAATGAAAGCAATTCAGGTGAAGAATATGTTTAAAGTGAGGGTGTTTAAGTAATTGCACAAGTGGCAAGGTTGTAATTTCTCACCAAGGTCAAGGGAAAAATTGGAAAATATGTTATAAATATCTTTATATAAAAGATATTAGACTAGAACTTTCTCCATTCTTCAACCTTCATTGCTGACATACTCTTGCCCAAATTCTCTCAAATTTTCATTCAAGTTTCATACAAATTTCAAAAGAAAATGTGAAATTAAGTTAGGGCTTTTGTTCCTAAAGTGTTCTAAGGTAAGAATCAAGCTTCTTAATGTTTTTTTACTGCTTTAAAGTTTAAGTTCTTATGAGTTCTTACATGCTTTAGATTGAAGAATGAGAGTACTTGGATTAATGGAGTCTTATAGCCAAAGGTGAAGCTAAATAAGGTAAGTAAATGATGATTTGAGTTGATTTCTCAAGTGCTTGAAATTTTAAAGAATGATGCTTTTGTATTATGTTGAGATTGTGATGGAATTGATAGTAAATAATGATATTAGTTTGTTGTGGATGTTATGGAGTGTATGAATATGTGATTTCATACATGAGAAGTTGAAAAATTGTGATGGGAGCATGCATGACGGAATTCGGCCAACACTAATACATGAATGAAGTAATTGTTTTTGTTATTTATTTGATGAGATATGTGATGTAGAGATTCATGAAATGATGAAATGATGCTTCGTTGTGGAAGTGTTGAATTTCGGCCAAGGGTAGTAAGGTTGGGCCACTATGTAATTGATATTGTGTTGGATAAGAGATGATGATATTATGGTTGTGTGATATTGTTTATGTCATTGAAAAAGTTGAATTATTGATAAATTGTGAGAAAGAGAACTGTTGACATGAAAATTACTATACTAAGTTATTTGATACCTATTGAATAGTGTGGTTGAATTGGTATAGCCATGGAGTGATAAGTATAAAGAATATGAGGATATGACCATGTGCATTTTGTGCATATTGGTGAGAGTAAGATTAATCCCATTTTGTGCATGGTAAATCATGTTAAGAATATAAAGTTTATGGTTAGTAAGTATTGATGAGAATACTTAAATATGTAACTTTAAATTATGACAATTGTAGTAAGCAAAGAATAAGAGAATAAGATTTCTAAGGTACATTAGGTTTTGCCAATTGCCATATTTAAGAGTAAAGAAAAGAAAGAAAGAAATGAAGAATGGGTTTATCTATGCATAATCATCTCATGTCACGTGTTTCATGCATATAACCCTAATTTTTTTTATAGAAATTGCATTATTAATAAGAATAAAGAAATGAGAAAGAAAATAAGAAAAGAAAATGCATATTCATGTGCTTTTATGCACAAAGAAGATAACATAAGAATTTAAGAATTTTTATTACTCTATTAACTTATAAATGTTATTAAGAGTTAAAAGACAAGATTGCTGCGATGGAGAACCTGTGAGCGTCGCTGTGTTAGTTTAGTGGCGACTAAGAAGAAGAAATTACCTACATGCACATCGCTTTAAATGAGTGGCATAAGAAGAAAGAAAATAAAATTGTACAGTCCGCCAAGAGTGCATGTAGATGGGATCGTACAAAGAAATAATTAAGAAGAATCTCACATGGCCAAGGTTCCAAATCCATGCCTCAACTAGTCTGATTGGCATAAACGAATAAGAATAAGAAAAGAAAGAAAGAACAAGAAAAAGAAGAAAGAATAAGAAAGAAAGAATAAGAA
>WYDK02057450.1:0-12517 GCA_009867345.2 Toxicodendron radicans | reverse complement strand
TTTTATGCTTTACTTAATCTCTGCTTTGATTACTTGTTGATAGATAATTTGTGTTAGCTCATTGAGTGATTTGATCAACTTAGTTGATAACTCTAATTAGTCACTACATTACTGAAGATTTTAACAAAGTTAAAAGGATAAAAGAGAGAAAGAACAGAGTGAAAATCAAGAAGAAAATTGGGAATATCTTTGATATTTTGCTAACTGAATTGTTACAAAGTAGGTGACTATTTTGTATACTTAGTTATAATACAAAACTCACCGTTTTGTACCTAAGTTCCAGAATATTAAAAAACACCTAAGTTCTAGAATATTACAAAGCCAGCCCAGATTGCTACTTTACAAAACCTTTATAATAGTTCATGCTTAATATTTCCTCTGAAACTAAGCAGTTCTACATGTTCAGACTCTTCTGACTACATTCTAATATTTCCCCTTAAACTCAACTCCACTATTAATCAGGAAATTTAGAGACTCTGATTAAATGCATTCTGATCACTTGATCTCCATTTCATCAACACTACTTCATAACCACTCCCACATTTTAGTCAAAACTTACCTCTGCTACTCATCTCAGGACTATTACTCTCCAGATCGACACCTACATTTTAGTCACAAGTTACAACTCACCTCTGCTACTCATCTCAGCACTATTACTCACTCTAGATCAACACCTACTTTTAGTCACAACGCACCTCTACTACTCATCTCAGCACTATTACTCTCTAGATCAACACCTTTCAGCTACAAATCATTATCACACATACTTGATCAACACCTTTCAGCTACAAATCATCATCACACATACTTGATCAACACCTTTTAGCTATAAATCATCATATAATTCAGCTACTTATCATCATATAAAACACACCAGATCAATACCTTTATCAACACCTTTCAGCTACAAATCATCATCACATATACCAGATCAACACCTTTCAGCTACAAATCATCATATAAAACACTTCATATCAACATCTTTAAATCATCATCACACATACCAGATCAACACCTTTCAGCTACAAATCAGCAAAAGAGACCAGAAACTAGTACTGATTGATTTACTCAGATAAGTCAGCTAACACAGAAGTCACACTGAGTTTGTCCCTTCACACACCAAACTTGTTATTAGACAAGGCTTTAGTTAGAATATATGCAATCTGATATTCAGAGGCTACTTACTGGACACTTAAAGCTTTCCTTGCAACAAGTTCTCTAACATAGTGCACATCAATTTCTATGTGCTTGGTCCTGGCATGGAAGACAGGGTTGGAGGACAGGGCACCAACACTCGTGTTGTCACACCAAATCACAGGAACATTATTAATTGTAATCCCAAGCTCTACAAATAAATGTTGAACCCAAACAACTTCAGTAGCTGCTTGACTAAGGGATCTGTACTCTACCTCAGTAAATGATAGAGAGATTTCTTTTTGCTTCCTGGAACACCATTGAATCAGATTACCACCAAGAAACACAATATACCCATTTGTTGACCTTCTATCATTAACATCACTTGCCCAATCTGCATCAGCATATGCCTCTAGAATAAACTACTTCTTTCTCGTGAATAAAACACCATGTTGTAAAATCCCCTTGACATATCTCAAAATCCTCTTGCATGATGTCCAGTGAGCTACGGTAGGACTCTGTAAAAACTGACTTAACTTATTTACAGAAAAAGCCAAGTCCGGCCTAGATAAAGTCAAATATTGAAGTCCTCCAATAATACTCCTATAAAGAGTAGGTTTATCAAACACTTCACTGTCCTCATTTCGTAGTTTAACTCCAGTAGCCATAGGTGTAGAACATGGTTTTGAATCCTCCATTCCAGCTTTTTGCAATAGATCACATGCATATTTAGTCTGAGTAAGAAGCAACCCAGAAGTATTTCGTTGAACTTCAAATCCTAGAAAATATTGCACGTTTTTGAGAACTTTTAGAGCAAACAGATTGTTAAGATCAATCATTACCTGAGAAATCAGTTGACTGTCATTTCCGGTCACCAAAATGTCATCTACATAGACCAAGAGATATACTACTTGAGAGTTCTTTTTGTAAAAAAATAAGCTCACATCAGAGGTAGAATTGACAAAGCCCCAATTCAACAATGCAGTCTTAAGTTTGTCAAACCAAGCTCTTGGGGCTTGTTTAAGTCCATACAAAGCTTTGTGCAATCGACAGACTTGCTTTGCGTGAGAAGATGCACACGAAAATTCTTCAGGAGGCATTATAAACACTTTTTATGTAAAGTCCCCATTTAGGAAAGCATTGTTAACATCTAGCTGCTGAATTTCCCAATTGTGATGCACTGCAACAGATAACATAACTCTAATTGTAGCTGCTTTGATGACTGGGGAGAATGTATCAAAATAATCAAGGCCAGGAGTCTACTGAAAACCCTTAGCTACAAGTCGAGCTTTGTACTTTTGAAGAGTGACCCACTTGCATCCAACAACATGCTTGCTTTCTTCATACAGAACTAACTCCTAAGTCTGATTTTGCAAGAGAGCTTGATACTCAATGACCATGTCCTGCTTCCACTCAGGGATTTGTAAATCTTCATAGACTGATTTTGGTTCTTTTAGTATAGTACTGGTGGAGAGAAGAGCTTGATATACATCAAAACAAGAACCAATTTTAGATCTAGTGTGCATGGAATGAGTATTAGTGGCTGGAATAGAAACACATGAAGATGACAGTGGGAGCACTACTTCCAGATGAATATCAGGAGGATCTTGTGTAGAGTCATCTTGTGAATCAGTATCATCATGAATCTGAGGTGATGCTGAAGGAATAGTAGAAGGATTGTGCTGCTCTTGAATAGAAACACATGAGGATGACAATGGGAGCACTACTTCCAGATGAATACCAAGAGGATCTTGCTGAGAGTCATCTTGTGAACCAGTATCATCATGAATCTAAGGTGATGCTGAAGGAATAGTAGAAGGAACGTGCTGCTCCTAAATAGAAACACATGAGGATGACAATGAGAGCACAGCTGCCATATGAATATCATGATGATCTTGCTGAGGGGCATCTTGTGAACCGGTATCATCATGAAGCTGAGGTGATGCTGAAGGAATAACAGAAGGAGCTTGCTGCTCCTGAATTGGTAAAGTAGAACCTGAACTCTCAAACTTAGAAAATATATAAGGCTGGAAATCTTCTCTCAGAGAGGTTGAATTAACATTAGATCCTGCAGAATCAACGAAAGGAAAACCCACAGAAGTAGCTGGTGGACCTGCATGTGATAAGAAATTAGTAAAATTATTCATAAAAGGAAAATCCTTCACGGTTTGTGGAAGACACCAGGGTTTAGCAAGATCATGAGAAGAAGACACACTAGAGTAGACAGTCTTTGCATAACTCTACATCTGAAAACCAGATTTAAATGGAAAATCTTCTTCATTCTGTAATAGCCCTATGTTTCCTTTCCACTCGACCATTTTGTTGATGAAGGTATGGACATGAATGTCTAAACATGATACCATGTTGTTATAAATATCCAGTAAAGGATCTAAATTCTCCACCCCAATCAGTTTGTAAGCATTTGAGCTTTACATTTAACTGTTTTTCAATAAAAATATGAAATTGAACTAAAATAGTATATGCCTCAGATTTAAGTTTCAAAGGGTAAATCCAGGTGTACCTACTGAAGTCATCCACAAAAATAATGTAATATTTATAACCCTCATCTGAAAGAATTGGAGCAAGACCCCAAAGATAAGAGTGAACTAACTCTAATGAAGTTGTTGCTCTAGAGGAAGAAACATGAAAGGAACACTGCTGTAATTTGCCATACTGACAACCTTCACACAAGAAATTTTTATTACCGGCCAGAGAATGTTTTACATTCAATTTATTTAGTATAGCTTGTAGTATCCTAACATTGGGATGTCCTAACCTTGCATGCCATAACAAGAACGAATTAGAGGATACATTGTGGCTATTACAAGCATAGGTAAAACTAGATGGAGTAACACTATGTACATTAGTAGCAAAAGCCTTAAAATGTTCTGAATCACAAACAAGATTGCCTGAAATAGAATGTCCATCAGCAGATGTATGAACAAGATTATCAACAATAGTAGTGGATGCAGCAGCAATTGAAGATACTTGTGAAGTATATGAAGTAGGTGTATTTGAGAAAAAGGAATGTCCATCAGCAGATATATGAACAGGATTATCAACAATAGTAGTGATGCAACATCAGTTGAAGATACTTGTGAAGTATATGAAGTAGGTGCATTTGAGAGTATATGATGCAGAGAAATATTGCTATTACTGGGAAGTTCCAACTGGTAAAGACCATCTTTTACTCCTCCTTGAAGTAACACAACTTTGCTAGTTTTATCCTTTATCAAGCAGTGATCAGAATGAAACTCAACAATGACATGGTTATCCTTAGTAATTTGAGAAATACTCAACAAATTTTTAGCAATTTTCGGAACACATAGTATATTTCTGAGCTGAATAATTCTATGTGAATCATAAGAGGGAATCAATAGCATACTTGTATGAGTGATAGGTATTGAATCCTCATTCGCCATTTGAACTTTAGAGTCTCCTAGATAGCTAGATTTCTGAGTCATATGAGAGGTATTTGATGTCATGTGATTGGAGGCACCTGAATCCATGTACTAGGATGTATCATGGACTGTCTGTGGAATGGCTATGGCTCATTGAAAAGAAGTTGTTGAAGTTGATGGTGTGGCTGTAATGGCTTGAGATGAGACATTAGTGGATAGTCCACTATTGGTATGCTTAGATGAAATTGTATGATGATACTGAGAAGTATTTGTAGGAGCATAAAAAGAAGGACGGGAATGATTATTCAGATTTGTAGTAATAGTAGCCGAATAATCATGAGAACAAGGACATGAAGGATTAAAGTACGTATTTGGGGTATAGTGAGATGCAAATAGTGCTTGAGCAGGCTCATTAGAAACTCCTGAAGAATTGGCTTGAGAGTTAGTTGAGGAATTATAGCCAACTGCATGTACTGATGGACTATAGGAAGGTGCATGAAATCCCTGATATTCTTGATCAAAGCGACGATAACACTGTAGAGCAAAATGATCTGTTTTGCCACATACCTGACAGATCAATTTTGGTCTGAAGTAGCCTTGTCCTCTACCTCTCCTCTCACCATACTGTTGTAAAACTGAGGAATGGCCCCTGAGAAAAACTGAGGAGAACCAGCAGGGTAGGAAGGTCTACTAAAATTAGCTCCTGAGTGTCCACCATTTCTCACATCAAAGGCTCCTTTTGTAAACTGAGAGAACATATGAGTAGCAGAACCAGCATTATTGACTTGTGGTTAAGAGTAATTGTCATGAGTTTGATACGATCCAATGTTTGCCATATGTGTGGTGTGTGGGAAAACAACTCCTGAAGAATTGGATGGCATGTAGGTAGAAAAACCTTCAGATCCTTGTTTAGAAGCAATTAGAGCAGAGGTGAGGTGTTCATGAAAATTGGTTAATCCACTCGTTTGTCTTTCCAGCCTTATTTCATGCTTATGAAGCATAAATTGAGCTTCCTAAAGTGTTGCACTTCTACTGTTGTATGTCAGACTAGCTACCACAACATCATACTCTGGTCCTAGACCATCAAGTATGTACAACAGCAACTCTTCATCACTAATCTTAACTCCGGTAGCAACTAATTCATCCCCTAACTCTTTCATCTTCAACACATATTCATTAACACTCAAAGATGCTTTCTTTGTAGTCTGTAAAAGATTTCTTAAATGTAATGTTCTGGCTTTTGAGAAAGACTGAAAATGTAAGTCCAGAGTATTCCAAATTTCATAAGAGCTAGTACATTTGGCTACATGCCAAAACATAGACTCAGAGATCGACGAGAATAACCAACTCACCAAAAATTGATCTGTTCTCTTCCAATTAAAGTACCTAGGGTTAGGTTTCTTGACTAGCTCTTCAAACTCTACTGACTTCTCAATTTGAAACATAGGAGGACATACATTCTCACCAGTTACAAAGCCATCAAGATCGTGAGATGAAAGAGCAGGAAGAACTTGTGAACGCTAGTACCCATAATATTTCTCCACAAGTTTCACAGAAAGTGTTGGAAGCGAAGAGTGACCAACTGAATTTGATGCATTTGCATTCCTAGTTATTTCAAACTCTATCTTGGAGCTGAAATTTGAAGATTCATGATTCAAGTTAGCCATGGACATTGGTCTAGGGCTCTGATAGCATGAAGATTTTAACAAAGTTAAGAGGATAAAAGAGAGAGCAAGAACAGAGTGAAAATCAAGAAGAAAATTGGGAATATCTTTGATATTTTGCTAATTGAATTGTTACAGAGCAGGAGACTGTTTTGTATACTTAGTTATATACAAAACTCACCATTTTGTACCTAAGTTCCAGAATATTACAAAGCCAGCCCAGATTGCTACTTTACAAGACCTTTATACTAGTTCATGCTTAATAGTTACACTCAAAATTAGTCTCAGTCCATCTCATTTCCTATTAGGCTTATTTTCATTATTAAATTTTTATTAATTTCTCTTAAATATATGAGTTTTGATGAAATTTTAAATTAATTTTATATGGTTGATGAATTTTTTTTTCATAAATTTTGAAAAATATTTATTCTTTTGATAATGAAAATAAGGGTATAACTGAAAATTTTCTTGGTCAAAGCTAGTCAAATACAAAATGAGACAGCTGGCGTCTAATTTCCGAAATAGCTTGGGGCTTAAAATATCTTCTATACGAAATTAATTAACAAAGAACCATGGTGACTTTTCAGAAAAAGTGATGGTGATCGTTGAAAAAAATCATAACGTATGGCCAATGAAATTACAGCTTTAATTACTTCAGACAAAATGCTTGTTGAATTTTGAACCTTGGAGAGAAACTAGCACTTTTTGATGCAAGCAATGACGAACTATACTCAACCACAGAAAATCAAGATCAGCAACTTCGACTATAAATACTGGTTTTTGCCTTAGTTAATTTCAATCAGATCTATAAGTATCTTGTTATTAGATTTGTGTAACAATGGCCAGTGAAGTAGTTTTACTAGATTTGTGGCCTAGTCTTTTTGCAGCCAGAGTGAGGATAGCTTTGGCAAAGAAAGAAGTTGAGTTTGAATCAAGAGAAGAAGATTTGAGCAACAAGAGTCGTTTGCTTCTGTTAAAATTCTGAATCTAAATCTTTGCTCTAATAACATGTTAAAAAAACTGGAGGAGTAAAGAATAAATATAAAAACTTATAAAAACGATAATTACATAAAAACACACGATAATTTTTACATGGTTCAGTATAAATAGCCTACATCCACGGATGAGAGAGTTTCATTATAATCTTCATAAGTACGATACAAATGTTCATCACACCATCAACCTAGTACCTCTACTTAGGCGGACATCTCGTTCCTATGCTGTTTAATACCCTATGGTATTTACTCGATACTCTATGGTACCCTTACATTAAAACCCCTTGTATCCTCACATTCTCTCTTTCTTCATTCCCTCTCTTATGAGCTTTACAATTAGTTTAACCCCTCTATTTATAGGTAAAATAGAACATTTTTTTTTCTATTAGGATTCTTCTTCCTATTCTTAATAGAACTCTTCTAATTTAATAACTCTCATATTTTAACTCTAAATAAAATCTTAAATCAATTCTACTCTCCTAATACATCTTAGGATAGAAAAGGAAAACAAATCATTCTTTAATACAAATTCCTAAGCTAGAAATTTGCTTAAACTAAAATTCTTTTTTCTTTTGCTTTCCCTTTCTTCTTCATCAACTACCAAAAATTGTTCATATTCTAACACTCCTCCTTGAACCTTTTTTGGTAGTGATCTTCAAAGCTCTTCGTGCCTTCACGGATCTTCATGGCCCCTTGACTTTTTATTCTCTTACTCTTCTTTAATTCTTTATATCTTCAGTCTAACACCTGTAGTGTTGGCTTCTATTTCTTTAGCCTATCACCCTTAGTGATAGCTTCATTTTTTTTCTTTAGCCTAACCTGTAATGTTGGCTTCTTTTTCTTTAGCCTATCACCCTTAGTGATAGGGTCATTCTTTTTCTTTAGCCTACCACCCTTAGTGATAACTTCTTTTTCTTTAGCCTACCACCCTTAGTGATAGGGTCATCTTATTTTTTAGCCTACCACCCTTAGTGATAGCTTCTTTTTCTTTAGCCTACCACCCTTAGTGATAACTTCTTTTTCTTTAGCCTACCACCCATAGTGATGGGGTTTTCTCTTCAACACCCTTAGTGTTGAAGTCATCTCTTCTTCCTCCACCCTGTGTTGGAGTCATCTCGATGGCTTTAGTATCCTCTCGTCGATTCTATCACTAACATTCTTGCAGACCATCACCCTGCAATTTTCGCTTTCCATAGACCCCTTCTCCCGTAGGTCCCATAACAAAACTCTACTCTGATACCATGTTAAAATTCTGAATCTGAATCTTTGCTCTGATACCATGTTAAAAAAATCGGAGGAGTAAAGAATAAATATAAAAACATATAAAAACGACAATCACATAAAGACACAAAATAATTTTTACGTGGTTCGGCATAAATAGTCTACATCCACGGATGAGAGAGTTTCATTATAATCTTCATAAGTACGATACAAATGTTCATCACACCATCAACCTAGTACCTCTACTTAGGCGGACATCTCGTTCCTATGCTGTTTAATACCCTATGGTATTTACTCGATACTCTATGGTACCCTTACATTAAAACCCCTTGTATCCTCACATTCTCTCTTTCTTCATTCCCTCTCTTATGAGCTTTACAATTAGTTTAACCCCTCTATTTATAGGTAAAATAGAACATTCTTTTTCTATTCCTAATAGAACTCTTCTAATTTAATAACTCTCATATTTTAATTCTAAATAAAGTCCCAAATCAATTCTACTCTCTTAATACATCTTAGGATAGAAAAGGAAAACAAATCATTATTTAATACAAATTCCTAAACTATAAATTTGCTTAAACTAAAATTCTTTTTTTCTTTTGATTTCCCTTTCTTCTTCATCAACTATAAAAAATTGTTCATATTCTAACAGCTTCTTAAAATGAATCTTGTGAATAAGAAAATCCCAGTTTTGATTCATAAGGGCAAACCCATTTGTGAATCTCTCATCATAGTTGAGTACATCGACGAGGTTTGGAATCGTAAATCTCCATTGTTGCCTTCTCATCCTTACCACCAAGCTCATGCTAGATTTTGGGCTGATTCCATCGACAAGAAGGTTAGTAACATTTCCTTTGTTCTAATAAATTATCTAGTAAGAACCACCAAAAAACCTATATGCACTGATGCCAAGCCCGACGCCGGGACCTGGCACCAGTGCACTCTTAAATACAGTGACGCCAAGCCCGACACTAGGACCTAGTGCAGACAAAATGTGCCAGAGGAATATTGATATTTCTCCATAGGTGGAGGCCATATAAGGCGACAGCGTATGAGATTGATACCTGTATCGGGGTAACAGTTTTCCTCCAACGCAGGCAGATGACGTCGGAGGAATACCGATATTTATGCTTAGCCCTCTAGCAGTATACAAGGGAGGTTTATAGCAAGAAGAATGGACAAAGAAAAGGCTATGACAAAATATTCCAAATTATTTTATGATTTTACAACTTCTTTAAATATTCTGACAATTGGGTATTATGAATGTAGATCTATCATTTTGGAATTATGTTGTGGAAATCATCGGTTCATGCAGTGAAGGAAGCATCAAAGAAGGAACTGATAGAGAACTTCAAAGTGTTGGAAGGAGAGCTTGGAGACAAGCCTTATTATGGGGGCAACACCTTTGGCTTTGTAGATGTGGCCCTCATTCTCTACTATAGCTTTTTTCATACATTTGAGATGCTGGGAAACTTCAGCTTTGAAGCTAACTGTCCAAAGCTTGTGTCTTGGTGTAAGAGATGCATGCAAATGACCAGTGTTTCCAAGTATGTATGTGATCAACACAAGGTTTATGAAGCTATTTTGGAGCTCAAAAAGAAGTTGGGGGTTGAATAAGAGATCTAGTTTATTATTATAAATGCTAAGAGTTATGTAATTTTCCTTAAAGTGAGTGATTTTGTTTCCTTGTTCTTTCTTTTAAATATTGTGTGATTTTATGTCAAGTTTAGCTCTTTGTTGTAGCAGCTTTGTATGGCAAACCTTTAACCTGATGCCATGCACGGTGTCGGTATTTCTCGTATGCATTGTGCTTACGTAGGAGGAATATTACTGTGTCAACGTCAGCGGTGTTGAAGTATGGTATGTACCCTGACACCATGGTGGCGTCGACGTATTACAACTGCACCGGCGTTGGGGTTGGTGTCGGTGCTTGTAGTATGTCTTTAAAGGAAAATAAAGTAAAAGTGTTTAGTGCCCATTGGCTACCTAAACTTTAATATATATTAAGTCAAGTGTTTAGTGGCTACTGGCTACCTAACCTTTGATATATAATAAATTATTAATGAGGAAAAAGAAGAGAAATGAGAATAAAATGCCTTAATTTGATATCTTTGTTTCCAAGTATTGGTTTTATTGTTTGTTCATTTGATCTATGATTGATTTTATGAATGAAATTTGATTGTTGTTGTACAACTTTCGTTATCAAGAAGTTGAAAGACATAAACAGCCGGAGGTTGAGTTCCTGATCTAGTGTTGCTTAATTATGCTTGTTCTTGTAATGTTTGGGTCATATTATGTTAATGGAGTGTTTGTATAATAAGAAGTTGATATTAGGTGTTATAAGTTCACAATTTTAAATCCCCTTAACATTACTAGAGTTTTTTATCTGGTGACTATGGTTGTAGGAGAAAACCTACCATATTTATGATGGTGTATATATATATATTCATTTTATGATGGTAAACTTTTATGATTGAAGAAATAATTTTGTAGGGGTTCACCTACTCATTTATAACTGCTTAGTCATAGATTCTACACATAGGACTTGCTCTTCCATAATATTTATAAGGAATTTAATTTTGAATATCTTAGAACATATTCTGATTGTGTGTTGGATCTTGGATTGATCCGGAAGGCATTCTCCTATAATAGATACAGTTTACTAATCATAAACTTTTCCTAATTAAGTTTAAGCTTGACTAATTGGCATTCCCTTTTTGACTTTTATTCTGATAAATTAGAACCAAAAATGACATGAATGACTGTGAAAGAAAGCATCCAATGCAAAGTTATTATAAGTCGTCTCCAATTCAAGAAAAAAAAAACATCAAGGAGAAGATAATTTTAACTATATCTGAGATTGGAATTTAACCTTGTCATTCTTTTAGGATTCACATCTACTAAGTATGGGTTAATAGATCCCTAAGCTCCCTCGATTTTACTGGTGAATTTTATGGAGAGGATTATTGCCCGTGGATGTTAGACTCTCCACTTGCAAGTCAATTTTAAGGGTGAATTTTAGCAAATGGACATATTCATATAATAAATTTTGGTATATGTTATTGTCTTATTGATATTAAAGAGAGACGTAATGGCCCCGCATAAAGGTTGAAAATAGTTATGCAATGGAAGGGAAGGGAAGGGAAGAGAAGAGAAATATCAATGAAGATCTTTTCCTTTCTTTTGAGTTGTAAAATGCTTTTCATCCAAATGATTAAATATAATATACTAATTTGTATTCTTTTTATGCATATAATATGTTAGCCAATTTCTTCTCTCACTCACTCACAGCAGAAGAGAGATTCTTTGACAAAGATGTACCTTGCATAAATATCTATATATGCCTATACTTATCCCAACATTTTTACAATATGGTTTCAAATAATTAAACAGAAAACTATGACTCAATTCCCTCGAACTTTTCCTTATCTGCAGACATGCATTGAACAAAAACAGCCGCCACCTTTTTCAGTATTTAATTGCTTGAAGGCGATGTGATGTCCATCTGAACAATAAGTGATGAGAAACTTCTTGGATTTTTTCCTAATATATTTTCTTTGTTTTCCACTGATATTACAGTTCACGATCTAATTTCATAAAATTTTTTTTATAACTATAATACGATAGTTCACAATTAATTAACTCGTAATTATCTTATATGTCTCATCTAATTAACTTATAAGTTAACTAATTATAAACTGTCACATCACGATTGTGAAAAAAAATTTATAAAATTAGGTTGTGGACCTAATTTTTCTCTTTTTCTACTGTCAAAAAGCTAAAACACTAAGCCTTATCTTAAAATTTGACCCTCCAAGAAAATTAAGGGACCCTATTTTTTCAAATTCTTGAAGTTTTTTTATTACAAAGAAATTTAGAAAAATTTCTTATACAAAATGATATGGTAAGAGATGAATGAAAGAATCAATATGATGAGTTTGATTTTTTATATTTACTCTTCTATTTATTTCCAGTCACCTGACTTTATATAAGAAAATTTTTATAAATTTATTAATATGTATAGTTTATTGTTTAAATTTACATCTTTTAATTGCAAGTAGATTATGATGTATAAAATTTTATCTTAAAGTTTCAGTTATGA
>WYDK02057441.1:0-12521 GCA_009867345.2 Toxicodendron radicans | reverse complement strand
TATATATGATATTGTTGACAGAGAATTAAAGTTAATGTGGATTGACAGGAATTAAAGTTAATGTGGATCGCCTTTTCATGAGAAGAAAATTTTAAATTGAACAATATATCTTTCCATCAACATTGCTTTCTAACCGCATTTGGGAATTAATTATAGAATAGGAAGAGACAAAAATATTTAGATACCATGAACAATTTAGGTCACATTCAAAGTCCTTCCCCTTGGAGATAAAACACAAAACAGGATATATATATATATATGATATTATTGACAGAGAATTAAAGTTAATGTGGATGGACAGGAATTAAAGTTAATGTGGATCGCCTTTTCGTGAGAAGAAAATTTTAAATTGAACAATATATCTTTCCATCAACATTGCTTTCTAACCGCATTTGGGAACTAATTATAGAATAGGAAGAGACAAAAATATTTAGATAACATGAACAGTTTAGGTCAAAGATTTAGGTTTAATTTAGATCTGTGAATAATCTATTTAATTAGAAGATAATTCTGGCAGGAAACCAAGAATTTCATGATCCGAACCATGGAATAAAAAACATATCTTCTAGACTACTATAATTTCAAAGATTTAATAGATAATGGTTCTAGAACAATATTGGATGATTTAAGAAAAAAAAGAGTTTAAAGTTCGGAAACAGTTACATGCACAGTAAAAACAATCTTTTAATATTCTTTCATAATTCTCTGAGTAATGGTCACTCTTTTTCTCACCATTCGAAGATGGTCTTGAAAAAGTTTGAACCGTGAAATGTTTGTAAATAATTCCTTTCCTTTCAATTAAAACTCTTTTCATATTCTTTCATGCTAGTTCAGTGGGTTGTGCATAGTGGTGGAAAAACACCAGGTCGGGGTTGTGCTCAAGGTCGGGCCGGGCTGGGTTGGACACGGACACATGTGTAGGTCTGGTTAGACCAGCACATACGGTTGAAGGGTGGACCCAACCCGGCCCTACAACCCTATAATGGTGGGTTAAGGGACGGGCCAGGCCGAGCCAACCCGTCTTTTTTATTTTTTAATTTCTTTTTTTACTTTTGTGATTTTTTTTTTAGTTTAACTTTTCAAATATTAATTCAATTAAATTAATTTTATTTAGTTGACACTTGACACTTAACACTTAACATTTCAAATATTAATTCAATTTAATACAATTAAATTGTAATATAAGAAAAAAAAAGATTTATTCATTTATTTAAAAATAAAAAATAAAAAATTACAACAATTATTACTTCATTAAAAACCTCACCAAGAAAAATCCAATTGGGACAAAAACTTGGTAAGGAAAAAAAATGCAATAATTTACAGTTATTTTACAAATTACAAAATACAATTTATAAAACAACTACTTTGAGGGTTGACTAGCTAGGACCTCACTCATCTGTAGCATCTACATTACAATATTGAAATGATTATATTAAACTTTCGTCGAGAACCTCGTATTGATCACGTTGGTGCGACCGTTCCCAATCGCGAAGACATGTAAGGACTTCAATCATTTTTGGTGAAAGTTTAGTCCTGATTTCAGGAAAAATTCTTCCACTTGTACTAAAAGTTTGTTCGGATGAGACGGTAGAGACAGGAACAGAGAACACATCGAGGGCAAGTCTAGATAGTACCGGGAAAATGGCTCTTCTGGTTTTCCAATAACTCAAGACATCAAATGTCTCAACCTTAGTTGGATCTATTGGTACCACGTCAGGGTTCCCAAATACTAATTAAGCTTACTAGACTGTATAGAGAAGGAGGAGGTTGTGCTTTGGGATTTGTTCTTCTTCCACTCATATTTTACCCCACTCCATATGGAAAAATCTTCATCGTCGTCTCCTAATTCTTGCACAATTATTGTGTCGTTGTCATCTCCGTCTTGGTTCGCAATCCCATACATGTTTTCATACTGTGAATATACTTCACCTAGTTCTTTCTTTATATTTGCTAGTTGATTGTAATATCGTTCTTCTTGTAAATTATTACTTAACCTCTTTAATAAGTATTCTAAACCCTCTAATTTAAGCCTAAGATCAAATATGGTAGCTAAACAAAAAAGAAAAGGAACAAATTTCTAATATTTTTTTAAATTTCACTTCCACTGTTGCTATTGGTTTCGCTAAAATTTATTTATTTCGGTTCCGAGCAAATAAACTTGAAATTTTTACAAGTGTATCTAGCACTAAAGGATTGGTAAGAAATATACACCAGAAAGTTTTAAAGTGGCTTCATAAAAACTTTTAAGAAATAAATGAAATATTTTAACTACCTCCCAATCAACATCTACCAAAACATGATGACCCTTCTTAGTTGCTACAAAATAATTAATTAATTTTGCATAAAGTAAACATGAATCAAACATTAAATATGTATTATTCCACCTAACTGGCATGTCTAACCCAAAAGTTCTAGGAGGCAAATTAAAAGTTCTACAAGCAACATGAAATTCAAAATTTCTTCTATTACTACTAGTAATCCAACCTAAACAATCCATAATTTTATCAATTTCACTTTTAATTCTTTTCATACCACTTTTTACAATTAAATTAATCATGTGGCATGCACAGCGTTGGTGAAAAAAATTTAAATTATCATAATAAGAAAAAGCAGCTTCAAAAAATTCTAGTCTTCTTGTTAGAACTTGCATTATCTAAAGTAAGACTAACAACTTTGTCAAGCAAATCATATTCTTGTAAAACTTCAACAATTTTAAATAAATTTGTTCACCACTATGATTTACATCCATTAATTTAAATCCTAATAAAGATTTATTTAATTGACATTGGTTATCAAAATAATTACTAGTCACACAAATATAATCTTGATTAGCTCTATCACTCCAAATATCGGCTATTAGAGCCACACTAACATGACATCTATGTAAATTATTTTTTAATTATAATTTCATTTTCTTAAATACTTTTATTAAATCATTCCTAGTTGTAGTTTAAGAATAAGTTTTAAATTCCGGTAAAAAAGATTTTTTAACAAAATTTTCAAAATATTTATCTTCAGCCATATTAATAGGTTGATCAGTTACAGCAATATATAAAGTTAATTTTGCCTATGTACATCAGAATTATAACGCCAATTAGTACCCATACTAGTAATTTGAGTTTGATTAGGTTGTCTAAATCCTTGATTTGTATGTTTATTTGCATGTCTTTTTAAAGTACTAGTACCATTACAAGCATCAGCTCTATAAATATTACCACAATACTTACATCTTGCTTTCTTCACTTGAACTCCATTTTTTGTCTCCTTAAACTTTTCGAAATGCGTCCAAACGTCTGATTGGAACGTCGGAATTGGATTGGCAGTTGATACACTCTCTTCTACTGTTACAGATGAACTTAGACGACGACGATTACGACCACGACCTCTAGAACCATTGGGAGTTGTATCATGAGGTTGAGGTGTATCAGATTCTGAGAATGAAATTTCAGGGGAAGAAGGAAAAATTCCTTCATCATCGAAATTGATGGTTGAACGAAAATATATATCCATTGTAGTTATAAAAAAAATTAGATATAAAAGAATTAAAAATTGAAATGAAAGAAAATAATGAAAATTAAAAAATTGGATATATATTATAAAAGAATTAAAAATTGGAATGAAAGAAAATAATGAAAATTAAAGAGAGCAAATTGAGAGCTAATAGTAATAGACAAATGAGAATTTGAGAGAATTTGGGAGCAAAAGTAATTGAGGAAGATGAGAGAATTTGGATATGAGGAAAAATGAGAAGTTTATGCCCAATTTATAGGAAAAATGGGAAGAGAAATTGTCACACCCCAATCCGGGTAACCCTGACCCCAACGGATCCTGGCGGACCGAGGGGCTCGGATTCCCAAAATGGGGGTGAGATTTTTGAAAACCATTTATAAATCTAAAAATATTATTATTTATTACAAAGTAATTTACATAAAAATCGTATCAGAGTGCAACTACCATGTACAAACATTATACTAATGAACATGCGTCTGTGAACCCGCCGAAAATGTGCCGCTTGCGCCTCGCGAACATTGAATGCAAACCTGGAGGGAAAACACTAAAACAATGAGCTAGAAAACTTAGTGAGTGAATAATACAATATATAACGAAATATCTCACAGCCCTCAATCCACATGAGGAAGCTCTTAGCCATTCCTTTATAATTTCCCTTAATTCAGAGTCGCTCATTCCCGACGATGTAGTTCACATCCTTGCATCACCTTTCAATGATTGAGGATCACTAAATACACATCTATACCTCCAGCCTCACCCGTTGGATCAACACAACTATCCTTCCAGCCTCATCCGCTGAATCATCACAAATACGCTCTCTGGCCTCACCCGCTGGAGAGTCACAACTACTACGCCAACCTCACTCGCTGGATAATTACAAATATCAACACTCAGCTCCGGGGGTCACCCAGCACTCCCACCATAGGTGGAACCCTTACCTCGAGCTCACAGGTTTATACCACTAGGGTCACTCAGCGCACTCAGCATAAGTGGAACGCTCACCAATTGATCACTTCGCCAGTACACGCTGCTGACCAAACCCAATTTACTCCCAATTGGAAGGTTCGCTCGTTTCCAATTTGAACCTTATTCAGGATGATCAGTCCACTTGGCCATTCAAACTTGCCTATCTCTTAATTCACCTCGGTTTTCCTAAATAGACTACTTACAAGCTCATCCGTATTCCGATCTATCAACATTGCACCATACTTTAGTCGTTTCTCTATCCTTGCCATGCGTACCAAACACTCGTACCAAATACATATATAAATATATACACAACATGTATCTAAACGTCTTAAAGACAAAATATAAGTCTTTAAGGGAAATGCAAGTCCGCTCACCTGATCAGAGCTATTGCCATTGTCATCTTCCTTGTCCGGGATCCGAAGAATTCTCCTCACCGAGGTCTCCCTGTGGTGATCCACAACAATCATCAATAATACTAATATTAGGAGGTCAATCTAACTTCCTTTTTAATAAAAAATCCTCTTATACCCGAATACCAATCACTCATAAAAATTCCATAAAACTTTGGTTCTTGGCAAATATTAATTTAGTCCCTCTTTGGAAAATATCATTTTACCCCCTAAACTTTTCCATTATTGCCATTAAGCCCCTTAACTTTTTCTAGTTTTTCAAGTAACCCCCTATAGTTTTCCATCATTCCTTAGGTCCCTCAACCTTTGAATTATTGCATTTACACCTTGTCTACTTGACAGGTTTCAAACCTTGCATTTACACCCCCAAAATGTCATCAGAGCCGAGAGTTTGTCGTCGCAGTGAAGACCTTTCTTCGCCTCGATGACATTCTAGAAATGATGAACTTTACTATTCACACGAACTTCGCTGCGGCGACAACCTCAAATATGAACTTCGCCGTGGCGACACTCAAATCTCGAACTTCGTCGTTGCGACAATATGAGTTTTCCAGATTGTCCACCACGGATCTCCCGATTTTCTCTCCCAATCACTCTCATTTCACACCACATTTCACCTACCACAATCCCTTCACATAAGACAACCAATTACTACTTCAATTCACACAATTATCTACCTAAAAAATCATCCCCATTATCCCCCTTTTTCAATTTCTCAATTAAACAATGGAGAAATATGATAATAATGAAATTGAAGCATAAATGGAAGCATAATCTTACCAATTAGCCAGATTTTAGCTCAATTCCGTCAAATCTTCACTTTCTCTCTCTAGCCTTGGACTTTCTCTCTCTACCCTCTCTTCTCTTCAACGCCCAAATGAAAGAAAAATGGGAAAATGCAATATTCCCACCTTTATATACTAAGCTGCAAAATATCCCATAAACCCTCAAGTTTCTCATTTCTTACAAAAGTCTCCTCCAAGCTTTCATTTCCCAGCAAAAGCACCCCAAATTCAAGTAAATTACCTTACGCCCAAAATCCTGTGACACGGGGTGTCACAGAAATTGATCAAAAATACCCCTCCAACGTCTATAAAATGGTCATATTGTGGAGGCCTTTTTAGTATAATTTAAAAAAAAAACAAATAAAAAACTGTCAACTCAACTAGGTTGACCGTTACAACCTGGTCGGGTTAGTCAAGTTACAATGGTCAACCCGAGGGGGTATAGCCCCTAGGTTGCCGGGTTACTAATGAGTAAACCAGCTCACTCGCCTTTCTAACCCCAGGCTGGGCTAACACAACCCTACCCCATGGTTGGGCTGGGTCGGGTTGACTTTTCCACCATTAGTTGTGCATGAGACAAGAAAGGTGATTTTTAGGTCCCATTAAATTGATCAATATTTCCCATTGTTAAATAAACTTAAATATTATATCTATAAAAAAAAAAATCTTTAAACTCCATTTAATATCGAAAATAGTCTTGTTTAATTAGGTTTGATTAGGTTTTTGTTTGCATCATATTTATTTCCGATTTAGACTTAATTAGGTTTTTTGTTTACAACGTTTTTTCCCAATTCAAATTTAATTAGGGTTTTTGTTTACACCATTTTTTTTCCCAATTTCAAACTTAATTAGGCTTTTGGTTTATACCCTTTTACCTAATTTCAAATTTGAAAATTACTTTTTCTTCTTCATATTCAGATTCATCGCATTGTGCGATTAATTTTTCTCCCTAACTTTAGTTTTATATTTTCATCGAACAAATAAATATTTGAAATAAAAAAAAGAGCATGCCCTTACCCAAATTAGTGAAATAGAAAGTTTATGTAACACCCCGTATTTTGGAGATGGTTATAATTGGATTTTGCGGGGCAAAGTGTGAGGATCCAAAGCTTTTGGGAGTAAATGTCAAAATTGAGAAGAGTGAGGACCAAATGGATATTTTGCAGGATTAGTATAAAAAGAGAGAAATTCCCTCATTTACTAAGTGTTGGGTGAGAGAAGAGAGAAATGAAGGAAAGAAAAGAAAGAGAAGAGGAAGAAGAAGAGAAGAAGAGAAGAAGAGGAAGAAGAGAAAGAGATTCTTAGGTCCAAGGTAAGTATGAATCACCCTAAACTTTAATCTTCTTCCAATTTCTTGTATTTTTTTGAGTTTGCTTTGGATTTGAAATGGGTGATTGTGTGTTGTGTTATATATGTGTGTGTGTTGATGTTGATAGGTGTTGATTGGGTGTTGTTAGAGTGAGAATTGAGTAGAGAATGTGAATTGGAAGTGAAGAGAATTGGTGAAGTAAAATTGTTAAAAAGGGTGTTTTAGGGTTAGAATTAAATGGTGTTTAATTGGTGAATTGTGTTTGGATGGTTGTAAATGTGTTGTATGATGTGTGAAGTGTTGTTTTATGATGGAAAATTGAAGAGAAATTGATGGAAGAATGAAATGGAGGAGAGGAAAAAGGGTTAAAGTAAGAAGAAGACCCATAAAATGGGTCAAACAGTAGCATGCCGCGACATAGTCTAAAATTAATGAATTTTGGGGTTATGCCGCAGCATAGTGTTGCGGCATGAAGTGGGCAGGAGGCCCTATGCCGCGACATGGTTTTCAAGGGTGTGTTTGTTACTTTTGAAACCTATCAAGTAGACAGGGGTGTAAATACAATAATTCAAAGGTTTAAGGACCTAAGTGTAATAATAGAAAACTACAAGGGGTTAAAAGACTAGAAAAATTTAGGGGCTTAATGGTAATAATGGAAAAGTTTAAGGGGTAAAATGATATTTTCCATAAAGGGACTAAATTGATATTTTTCAAGAACCAAAGTTTTATAGAATTTTTATGAGTGATTGGTATTCAGGTATAAGAGGATTTTTATTAAAAAAGAAGTTAAATTGACCTCCTGATGTTAGTATTATTGATGATTGTTGTGGATTACCACAGGGAGACCTCGGCAAGGAGAATTCTTCGGATCCCGTACAAGGAAGATAAGCCTAGTAGTAGCTCCGATCAGGTGAGTAGATTATCAGGTTTCCTTAGAGACTTATATTCAGTTTTAAGACGCTTAAATATGTATTGTTACATATGCGTGTATATTTATGTATATATATGGTACGAGTATTCGATACGCATGACAAGAATAGGGAAATGACTAAATTATGGCACAATGTTGATAGATCGGAGTACGGATGAGGTTATAAGGAGTCGATTGGGAAAATGAGGTGAATTAAGAGATGAGCCGGTTTGAATGGCCAAAGTGGACTGGCCATCCTGAATAAGGTTCAGATTGGGACGATTGAACTTTCCAATTGGGAATGAATTGGGTTTGGTCAGTATCGCGTGTGAGTGAAGTGATAAACAGGTGAATGTCCCACCTATGCCGAGTGCATTGAGTGACCCTCAGGTATAAACGTGTGAGCTCGAGGCAGGGGTTCCACCTATGCTGGGAGCACTGGGTAACCCCCGGAGCAGAGTGTTGGATAGTTGTGATTATCCAGCGGGTGAGGCTGGAGTAGTATTTGTGATGATCCAACGGATGAGGCTAGGGGGATAGTTGTGTATTTAATGATCCACGATCATTGAAAGGTGATGCAAGGATGTGAACTACTTCGTCTGGAATGAGCGATTACGAATTAAGGGAAATTATAAAGGAATGATTTAAGAGTTTCCTCATGCAGAGTGGGAGCCGTGAGTTATTTTCATTTTGTATTGTATTTTCCACTCAATGTTTTAATGTTTTCCCTCCAGGTTTGCATGCAAGGTTTGCGAGGCGCAGTCGACACGTTTTTTGCTGGTTCGCAGACGCGTGTTCATCAGCATAATGTTTGTACATGGTAGTTGCACTCTGACGCAATTTTTATGTAAATTTCTTTGTAATAAATAATATTTTGAAATTTATAAATGGTTTTTGAAATCTCACCCTCATTTTAGGAATCCGAGCCCCTCGGTCCACCTGAATTCGATGGGGTCAGGGTTATCTGGATTGGGGTGTGACAGTTTCCACCCGTAGTTTCATAAATTCAAGATTCACACCCTTAAATTAACACCGTTTTATTTCTTTTAATAGTTAAAGGCTAAAATAGTCATTTACTACATTTTAATACTTTTATTTCTGAAAAAAAAAATCTTCAGATAAAATAATTGTAAAATATAAACACCAGAACTCATTTTTTTCTTTTTCTTCCATCATTCCTCCTCTCTTTCATTTTTCTTTCTGGGTGTGTTTGGTTTAGAGAATGTTGTATTACTGAGAATGTTAGATTATCTTTGTATGTGAATGTTGTATTACTAAGAATGTGTTTGGTTGGTAAGAATAAATGGGCAGGTATGTTATATTAATATGTTTGGTTGAGAGGAATAACTTGGTGGGTAAGTTGTTTAGATTACTAAATTTCCCTCATTTTTAAATATTACTATCATATTATTTTTATTATTATTTTTAAAATATTAATAATATTATAAGAATATCAATATAATATTATATTAATATTTAAAATAATATTATTTTAATATTTTATTAATATTAATATTAATTTTTTAATATTATTTTAAATATTAATATTTTAATATTTAAATATTTATTAAAATAATATTAATATAAATATAATATTAGTTTAGATAAGAAGGGTATTATTGTCCTAAATTTTTAATAGTTAAGGACAAAATTGTAACAAAATTAAGATTACCAAGGTAATGTTAAAATACCTAAGAAAATGGTAGTAAGAAGATTATCTCCTATATTACAAACAATATTTTACATTGGTAATGAAAAATTATCGGAATATTTTATTACTGGTCAACCAAACGGGGGTAATAAGGTAATAAAAGATGACATTACCCTAGTAATGTCATATAAACCCCAACCAAACGCCTAATTTGTGTCACTTCTATCTTTCTCCTGCAACTTTATTGTCTCCCCTTCTCTTTACTTCTGCTCTTTCTTCTCATCTCTTTCTTTTTTTCTCTATTCTTCTTTACTTCTTCCTCAATTCTTCGTCTATTTCTTCTTCACTTTTCATCCTTTTTTCTTGCTCTCATTCTTTTTCCCTTTCCTCACTTTCTGTTATTCCTTCTTTTCTCATCCTCTTTCCTCCTCCCCTTCTATTTTCTTTACTTGATGGCCAAAGAAGGCCTTGGCCGCCACAATCTAGCCGAGTGATGGCTAAATCAAGCCAACTGGATTAGATTCAACAATTTAATCGGGTTGTTTAAGTTTAATGCTTCCTGTCAAGTTTCTTTCTCTTTCTAGAAAAAAAATGAAGCTTTTGGTGGGAGGTGTGGAAAGTAAAAGAAATTCAAAGCTTAAGTGAAATAAGTTTTTAAAGTTTCATAAATTAACCTAATTTTTTTTATGTGTTAGCACTGAATCCATGGTGCTTTCCTATTAATTAAAAAATTTTAAACCACCTCCTTTGATATTCGCTTATTTGGACAAACATTTGGAGATAACAGATGAAAATGAGAAAATTGCGAGAAGTTTGTTGATTTTTTAATAGGTCTTAGGTTATGTTTGGTTGTGATGTTTTTGGTAACAATAGTAAAGGTTGTGAGAAGTTTGGTTGTGATAATTTTTGGTGAGAAGTGGAGGCTGTGAGAAGTTTGGTTGTGATGATTTTTAGTCAGAATGGTGGAGATTGCAATCAAAATCAACTATATATATATATATATATATATATTTTTTTTTTTTTAATTTCGGCCTTGGCCGGATGAGGAGATGAAGAAGATGAAAATGAGGAGGAGGGGGAGATATTTTCCAAAAAGGGACTAAATTGAATTTTACAAGAGTTAAAGTTTTTATGAAATTTTTATGAGTGATTGGTGTTCGGGTATAAGATGATTGTTATGAAAATGAAGCTAATTTGATCCCTTGGTGTGGGTATTATTTAATGAATTGTTGTGGATGTGTTACCATAGGGAGACCTCAGCGTGGAGAATTCTTCAGACACCGGATAAGGAAGATAAACGTGGCAGTAGCTCCAAACAGGTGAATGGATTAGTAGGTTTCCTTAGAGACTTATGTTTGGTTTTGAGGACAATTAGAATTGGCAAGATCATGCCTCCATTCATGCTTTAATTTCATGTTTTATTATTCTCTTCACCTTTAATTTGAGAAAATTTGAAAATGGGTGGATTTGGGGTTTTAGGTGAAGAGGAGCAAAGATCAGCATTCAAGGTGAGTGGAATAGTATAAAATTCTTGCATTAAATTGTGTTTTGAAACTTAAATTCATAATGTGTGATGTTGAGTATGAGTAGTTGATGAAAATTGGGAAATTGTGGTAAATGAAATGTTATTGTGTGTTATGTATGGTAGACTGTTGTGGGCTTGATGAGGAGTACAAAATGAGGAGTACAAAATGAGAGTGAATGGGAGATTTACAATGGACAATCTAGAAAACCCAGATTGTCGTGTTGCTGTGGCGAAGTGGAAGATCGTCACTGTCCCCCAGGCAACCGGGGTGTGTCGCCGCGACGAAGTTAATGTGAACAGTGAGTGAAGGAAGAATTTCCAGAACGTCGCTGAGACGAAGAGAGTTCGTCGTCGTGACAACAAACTCTCGGGTCTAGCCTCGCCAGGGCAACAAAAATGTGTTGTCGCGACAACAACACTTAGAAGAATCTATAGACCTTAGACATGATGGAGTGTAAGTGTAAAATTTGAGACCTGTCAAGGAGACAGGGGAGTAAATGTAATAAATCAAAGGGTGAGGGACCTAAGTGTGATAATGAAAACCTATAGGGGGTTAATTAAAAGGCTTGAAAAGTTAAAGGGCTTATTTAATAATGCAAAAGTTGAGGGGGTAAAATAATATTTTCCAGAGAAGGGCCAAATTGATAATTTGCATGAAAAAGCATATTTGGCATGATTTTAAAGGGAATCTATTTTCCTATATAGTTGGTGATGTGATAGTTCCTCACGCGAGTCCGAGAAGGTTCGTACTACTACCATAGCCTGTGGTGTAAGCAGCGGGATATGATGGACGAGTGTGGGCTTGCGCTGGGTGATCCTCAAGGTGTGAGGATTCCACCTATGTTGGGTGTGGTCGACCTATTCTATTTCTGGTCTACGCTGGGCGATCCTCGGGGTGTGGGGATTCCACCTATACTGGGTATGGCTAGATTGTCTTATTACCAATTTACGCTGGGTGATCCTCGTGGTATAGGGATTCCACCTATGCTGGGCGTGGTTGGATTGCTTCCTTACCGATTTACTCTGGGTACTCCCTGTGGTGTGGGGATTCCACCTATGTTGGGTGCGGCATGTCTATTCTATACGGGGGTTTTCATCTACGCTGGGTATGGCCGATTCATTTCATAGATCTGTCTACGCTGGGCGACCCTTAGAGGATTTGACGGATATTCATTTATACATATATATATATATATATATATGAATGTCGGGATGTGGTATGTAGGGTCTCTACCTGGAGGTATGCAGGGTAGAGTCCAGGAGTGCAGAGATTTCAGTTTGCATGGACTGGTTATGGTATTTCCGTATGAGCATGTTTTCCGTAATCGCGTATTTTCTATACATTGTATTTTGTATAGTTGTATTATTCACTCACTGTAATACCCGAGCCAAGGTACGTATAATTATGTGTTTTATATGCCCATACACTTAGAATTATTCCCTTGAATTTCC
>WYDK02057384.1:0-12528 GCA_009867345.2 Toxicodendron radicans | reverse complement strand
TTTCTTTCTTACTTCTATTCTCTATAATTCAATTCAATTTTCTAACATGTTCTCACAACACAAAATGTACAAATCACTAATTAATTTCATCCAATACAAAATATGGCATAAATCCAACTTGAATTTGATTTACTTTCCTTAATTGCACAAATTATGCTTTTAATTCTTCCTTTAATCACACCTTCTTCTTCCTTGAATCTAAAACCAATAAAAATTATAAGATTCACTTCTTTAAACTCAAAAATGCACTTAGGAGCTTAAATCTTATCTTAGGAAGCCTTAGGATTAAAAATCATTTCGTCCTCGAATTTCAGACGAACAACTCTAGATATCGATTACTCATGTCTTGCTCCACTTCCCACGTAGCTTCCTCTTCTTTATGATTCCTCCACAATTTTTTTACTAGTGGAATGCTTTTATTTTAGAGCTCTTTAACTTTTCTATCTAGTATCTAGATTGGACTCTCCTCATACATAAGATTCTCTTCTAATTCCGCTTCTTTTACTTTAAATACATGAGAGAGATCACTAATATACTTTTGAAGCATCGATATATGGAACACATTGTGTACCTTGTCCATATTTGGTGGTAGTGGCAATCTGTAAGCTACTTTTCCCACTCGTTGTAAAATTTCAAAGGGTCTAACAAATCTGGTAGCAAGCTTTCCTTTTCTGCCAAAACGTAAAATGCGCTTATAGGGGGAAATCTTGACAAATACTTTGTCATTCATTTTAAACTCTACATTTCTTCTCTTTAGATCTACATAGCTCTTTTGTCTGTCTTAAGCTTGTTTCATTCTATTTTTAATCAATTGGATATCTTCTAAAATCTGATACTCTAATGTCTTACCTTCAAGCACTTGTTGATTCATTCTTTGACACCACTTGTCAATAGCTTGTTTCTCTTTAATATCTTCTATAAAGTGGAGTGAATTTCCAATCTAGCAACATGTCCCTGATATTGTCTCTATCTTACTAGGGTATATTGATACATTCTCTTTTAAGATAACATGATCCAAAAAAACCACTCGATCTAACCAAAACTCGCATTTAGAGAATTTGGTAATTAGTTTCTTATCTCTCAACCACTGCAACATAAATCTCAAATCCTCTTAATGTTCTTCTCTTGTCTTGGAATAAACCAGGATGTCATTAATAAACATTACAAATCAACATACTGAGTTGATGGCCTTTCTTTGAAACTGAACTTATCGATATCATAAAAAAATAAATCTTGCTTTCTTCTTTCGATAATCTATTTCTACTCCATATCTCCCCAGAAAGTCCATGCCCAAAATAACATCAAAGTCGAGCATATTGAACACTATGAAATCTATTGACAATATTCTTCCGTGGATCACTACATATTTTCTCGGCAGTATCTCCCGAGCTATCATGTTATCACCATCAGGCAATTATATCTTAATTCTCTGAGGCACTAACCCTGAATGATTCTTTATCTTTAACATTGGGGAATTTCAATGGTCCTCAGTTTCTTATTCTTCCAATCCATCTTATTCTTCTTTGACTGAAACTTTTCTTATTCTTTACTTCTCTGTTACCAAGAGCCTCTGGTCTATCATTCTAAGGGGTAGGAGGTAGGATGCTAGGTGTTACTCCTCAGGTGCTACTCCTGATGGAATAGATCGAGCTAACTTATTCACAAATACTTCTACTCTTAAGGTTCGCTCCAAAACCTCATTGTAAGTCTGAGGAGGCTATGCACCTGCCATCACATCTCGAGCTATTTTTGGATTTTGCCCGTGCACAAACTTGTCCATTCTTAATTCAAGCTTGCTCACTATACCCAGAGCAAATCTTACGAAGGAATTAAATCTAACAGAGTATGTATGTATGTATGTATGTATGTATGTGTGTGTATGTATGTATGTATGTGTGTGTATGCATGTATGTATGTATGTATATATGCACTCTGTCAACTATTCTGTATTATGCCTCAAAGAGGCGTCTAAAATCTCTCCCAGGTCATAGTGGCTACATCATGAGTATCCTCTATCAGTTCTCACCATCTCCGAGTATCACCTTTAAATAGAAAGCTAATATACCGGATCTTTTCCCAATCTATTATAGGGGAAAGTGTTGTCATACGCTCTGTTGTACGGATCCACTCTTTTACTACTGATGGGTCACTCGTGCCTCTGAATTCAGGTGGTTGATGTTGACTAGGTAACCCAGAAATAGGCACGATACGACTCTGTACTGTAAAGTCTACATACCTCTCTATTAGTTCTAGTGGTTGGTTCAACAACCAGTGTCTCAACTCTCTCTTGATTCCTCATTAATACTTGCTGTATGAGATCTTGAATCCTCTCTTCATCGAGGACAGGGGTGGATCCTTTATATTATGTACTCTCTCACTACTAGACCGAGTTATATGTCTCATCTAACACATACAACATCAATACTATTAACTCACTAAATTAATTCTGCTAATGCAGGTAAGAAAATAAACAACTTATAGCGATCAGTTATAGTACGTCGACACGACAAGAGAGGCACACTGTCAATCTTTAATAAAAACATCTTAAATTTTTTCCCAAAATCGTTACTCTAATACCAAAAATGTAATACTCTTTCTAGCTTGGGAGAATAAAAATTTTCTTAAATTAAAATTCTCTTTTTACGGGCTCAGTAGAAGTTTAAAAACATTAACTATATAAAAGTATATCCATACATATATTTACTTAAAATATCTTGTAAATATACACATATCAAAGAGATTTGTTCCTCGGACAGTGCCTCCAAAATCCCTTGCCAGTCAACGTCCATCCGATCGCATAAATCATCTAGTACCTGCAAAAATGGTGAAATTAATGGAGTGACTACTAGTGTATTGGACAAATTGTGCACTGTACTTTTTTGCCCTTAGTCAGGTTTTGTGCGACTAGGTTTTCTTAGCGAGGTTTTTAATAAGGCAGCTTGAACATGTCCAACGCCACATTATAGTACATTAAATAATTAGGTTACTTTGCTTTGATTTTTATCCCACTAAGTTTTTCATTAACAAAGTTAATGTAATTATTTGTAAGTGGTAGAAATCCAAGGAGTATTACGGACACATGGTATATTGTAGTGGCTTTCCACCACATTTGCTTAACCCTTAAGTTTAGTATTTTAATATGCCATACAAATGGCATTAGGAAATTGAAGATGAAATGATAAGAGACATGTGTCCCACGTAGAAGTGGCAGTGGGTCGTGTCGTGCCGGCACAAAATTTGGTACGGCACGACCCACTAGAATTTGTGCCATGTACAACTATAATTTTAAAAAATTAAAATAATTGTTACCCTCCTGCACAAAAAGGTAACAACTATTTTACAAAATAGCACAAGAGGGTAACAACTATTTTACAAAATAGGGCATGGGGCACAGCCGATGGCACGACACGGTATAAGTAGGTCGTGTTGTGGACCTTCAAATTTCTTAGATCGACACAACACGACAGGGCACGAATTATCACAGGCCTTGGCAAGGCATGACAGGCTGTGAAATTTTAGGTACGGCATGGCCTGCCGCTACCTCCAGTCCCACGTGATGGTTACTCAAAAGTTTAGGATAATCTTTTGGACAAGGCTCTAAACTATAGTTCACCCGTAATCTATTACTTATTAGATGTTTAGTCTCAAATCTCGTCTTTGGGCTTGAATATGTCCAATTGATTAGCTTTGACCCATTTCTTTTTCTTTTGGGGACTTTAGGTTTAGTAGGCGTGATATTCTATCTCATTTTATATTAAATTGTATTTAGCATATTAAATTATTTATAACCTTATGAATTTGAATAATTATTTGAGACTCAAGTAAGTTTTTTTTTCTATAATCTATATAAATTTGAATTTAAGAAACAAGATTAACTACTTATTGAAAGTGTTTAATGAAAACCTTAATTTTTTTACATTACAGCTTTAATTAGAAAGCATACTTCATAATAAACTAAGACAAAAATATCAACATAACAAACATGATTAGTTTAATATATTTAGATAAATTACTAATTTATCTAAATTGTTTATCAATTTAAAAAAAAAAATCCTATATCCCGAATAGCAACATAGCAATAGTAATCTAGAGGTGTCAGTGGGCTGAGCCGGCCCTGCCCACAATAATCTGTGACGTGCCCGACCCTTAAAACTAGGCCCACAGGCCGGTACAACAAGGGACGAATTATTTTTTAAATAATTTTAAATTTTAAAACTTAAACAAACATTAAGAATTTAGAAATGAATGAAAATGAAGATGTATGATATTTTTTTGTTGTATTATATTTGTATACCTGTATTTCTAATGGAGATGTAATTGTTAATGTTAATTCTTAATCCTACTTTCTAAGTTTTTATTTCTAATTAACTTATAAGTAATAAATAGTGTTGAAATCCAATTAATATTTCAATGTCTCATTATTTTATTTTTATTTCATAGTGATTATTATATATTATAGTAGTTATTAATAATAAATTAAAGTTATCATAATTTATAAATATTTTAAAAAAATCGAAGGAAGGCCCACGACACGGCCCATGGAACGGGGCACGACACGACACAGTGTATAGAGGGTCGTGCTGTAGGCCTTCAAATATCATGGGTTGACACGACACGACATGCCACAAATTGTCCCAAGCCTTGGCACGGCACGACCCACGGCACGACAGGCGGTGAAAATTTAGGCATGACACAGCACAGCCCACTAACACCTCTACAATAATCCACCCCATCAATCTCACCGCAAAACACTAACAACCGTAACACTCACCTGCCGTGAATCGTCCACTCACTGTCAAGCACTTATACCACTGTTATTTCTTTAATCATGTTGCAATGTAAGATTACTCCTTGAATGCTACTCATGTTTTGTTGCTGTTTCAGGGGACTTCCTTACTGTTTTGTGGTGGTGACGACTAACGAGGATTGGAATGGCCATGGGTTCTAAGACTAAGAGTGTCACTTCTTTGTTTGATATACAATGAATTGGGTTTCTAATGTATCTACATTAATACGGGACATCTTTAATGAGTAAACGACTTTTTCCCACCCAAGGTTTGTTTTAAAGAATACCATTTTCCACCCAAAGGTAATATTTTGTTACAGCCCAAAGCCAGCGAAAATTCTCTCTGTCACTTCCATTTAAACCTCTAGTCTCCTCTCTACAAAACCCTTCTCACTCTGCACCTGATTTCTCGACGATTGCTAACCACTGCAAAGCTAAAGTTTCTTGTTCTTAACTTATTTCATATTGATTCTAGTGGTGAATATTCAATTGGTCACCACCATTCAATCCATCGGCCTCCATTCTACAAAACCCCTCTTACCCAAGCTCTTGGTAACTTAGTCGAAGGCCAGTTGAGAAAGTGAAGTGTATTTTGTGTTGGGGTAAGTGCTCTAGAGCCAATCAAAGTTGTAATCAAATCATGTGTATCATGTTCATATAATTAATAAAAGGTAATTTACTATATCGTGTAAATCGTATTTAAGAATATGTTGTGATATATGCCCTTAGAATGTGAAACTGTGACATGGGTATTGAGTGCTTGAAATCTCGATAGTGAGAACCCTATGATCACTTACAATGGTCATTCTAAAAGCGTCTGTAACCTCAATATTATTTTGACCTAGGGCACAGATAATACGGTAAGGCTATCATCGTGTTGAATGACCCTGTCGAATGACAGTGACGGATCTCACTTGTCAAGATTGTTAGGTGACAACCTGGTGCAAAATATGGGTGTTTGCTTGAAGAGCAAGTTCACTGGACTGACCCATCAGAGGATTTCATATAGATGATAACCCTAGTGTCTATGAAATAAATCCTCTAACGGATGGTGGTGTATGTGATTCTTAGACTTGAGATCATCGGAACGCCTTGTGCACCAATTGGTGTAGTTTGACACTAGTCTAATGTAGTCCTTTTTAGGATTATAAGAACGGTGGTGATTGGCTGCATCGAGAAGTGTATTGGGGCTATGGTGGATCAACAAAGGATTCATCATTCCTTGGTACGGGAGAAATTATCTCATGGTGCAGTTCGGTTGTATTGGCAACGACAATAAATCTATTGTCATAGTGGGATTGAGTTGTCGCTCAATCCAATTTCTTATACTGGTTGTTGATCCAATAACCGAATACTTTATAATCAAGGGTTATGTATCTGAGGTTGACACTATTTCTGTGTCTCAGCCTTGATGAGATAATGTATAATGAAAGGTTTGAATTGCACAGTAACCATACCGTTGACAGGTAGCTATTTCGCGGAGTCATTATCTATTGGGTGGTCATGATGCCTTGCTAGGGGCCAATTTTAGTCTATGTATAGTGAGATGATTAATTGGTGTTAATCGCGATACTACTCACTGTCAATATGATGGTGAGTCTACGGGTCACACACATAAAGGGATAGTTCAAGGTTTATAAGAATTGAGGGGCAATTTCGTCTTTGTGATAAAAGGGTATTTTGGTAATTTTACTGTGCAATTAACTTTGTTGAGGTCAATGCCTGTGTCCAATTTTATGTTGGAATTTAATTAGCAAAAATTACATAAAAAATATTTTGGTATTTTGTTGTGCAATTAAATTTGATGTCCAATTTTAATTGGAATTAATATTAACAAATTACATATTAATTAATTGTAAATTAATATTAATATTTATAATAATATTAATGAATTTAATTAAAATAAAATATTCTTGTTATTCCAAATAGGAATAGGGTTAACCCTATTCCACATTGGAATATGGTTTCTTAAAGTGCCTATAAAAGGAGCACTTAAGTGAAATATTTGAAAAAAAACAATTAAATCTAGCCACTGTTCATCTCGGGTCACCGTTCACAGAGAGCATTTCTCATAAATTCTAACCCTTTTCTTTATTCCTTGAAGCCAACTCTTGATCTAGCAAATCAATCCTTGGCCTTTTGATCCTTCCCTTGTGTGGACTGCGTGAGTGCAATCCTATTTTTGGATTGAGTAGCGATTTTTCAGATTACACAAAGTTTGAAGGAGTCGTCTACGTTGGTAAGAACAACTAAAACCTTGTATGATTTTGTTTATATTAACATAAGCATGTAAACTGTATAATTTTGTATCCGGATCATTGGGATGGAATTGATTTTAATTTTGTTTCCCATGTCTTTCCGTTGCGTTTTCTTAAATCAGTTCCTAACATTTTGGGTATTAACGGAATATAAACTTTGGATGGGAAAATGATATTTTGAAACTTTTTGGGTGGAAAAGTGTCATTAAAGCAAACCTTAGATGGGAAAAGGTCGTTTGCTCCAGTTTGGATGGATAAACTACTATTGATTTTGTTTAACTATGATTGAAATTAGATTGGTTCTCTTTGTGATTGAATGCCAATTCATTTGTTCATGTAGTTTCTTGTTCAGTGGAATGAAAAAAATAAAAAAGTTAATACTAATGGGACATTTGGTTGGGGGGTTTTAAACATTACTGGGATAATGTCATCTTTTATTACCTCATTGCACCATTTGGTTGACAAATAATAAAACATTCCGGTAATCTTTCATTGTCAATAGTGAAGTATTGTTGGTAATATGAGGGGTAATCTTATTACCACTATTTTTTTAGGTATTTTAAGATTACCTGTGTAATCTTTATTTTGTACAAATTTGTCCCTAATTATAATTTTTTTTGGACAAATATGCCCTTATTTTGAAATTAATTTACCAGAATACCCCACCACCCACAGCCACCCATTTCATTGCCGCCAGCCACCATCGTCGGCCACCGACCGATAGTCGCCAAACGGCGTCCGACCAATATGGTCGTTTCCGACCGAATCCAATATGGATCTAGCCAGAAATGACCAGATCTAGACTGGAAATTACGACCAGATAGATCTAGCCATTGAAAACAGTTTCAACAGCCATAATCTAGCAGATGAAAATTGGCCGTTAAACTAGACAATAAGAACGGCCAGATTGTGGCAATTAAACTGGTCGATAAGAACGGCCAGTTTCTGGCCGTTCTATTTTTAAATATTCTATTAATTTAATATAATAATATATTAATATTTAAACAATTTTATATTAATATTTAAAATAATATTTTAATAGTTTTATATTAATATTTATAATAATAAATAATAAAAATAATATTTAAAAAGAAGGGCAATTTAGTAATCTAAACAAATTACCCACCAATTTATTCTCAACCAAATATATCAATATAACATACACATCCATTTATTCATTCCAACCAAACACATTCTCAGTAATACAACATTCTCATACTAAGGTAATCTAACATTCATTTAATCTAACATTCACAGTAATCTAACATTCTCTTAACCAAACGCACCCTAAGAGTAGTTTACTTTTAGGGTGCGTTTGGTTCGGGGAATGTTTTATTACTGGGAATGTTGGATTATTGGGAATGTTAGATTACCTTGGGAATTTTTAATAACAGTGTTTGGTTAGATAAGGTTAAATTGATAGGTATGTTAAATTAATATGTTTAATTAGAAGGAATAAAAGATTACTGGAGTATCTTTTTACTAAATTACCCGTATACTATAAATAATATTATAATAATAATAATATTACTATTTATTTGTATAATAATAATAATAATGATAATAATAATAATAATACAATATAATAATTATAATAATAGTAATAAATGAAAATAATAATAATAATAATATAATGATAATAATAATAATAAAATATAATAATAATTATTATTATAATAATAAAATAATAATAATAATAATAATAATTATTATTATTATTATTATTATTATTATAATCATTGTTATTTAATAGACATATGAGGGCATTTGTGTTCGAAATGACTATTAATTAAGGGTAAAATTGAAATAAGAGTTGGATTACCTCGGTAATATTTTAATAACACCTCTTGACTTGGTAATCTGATTACCTCAAATATTACTAACAGTAACCACTATTGGTATTGGAAGATTACCAAAATTTTTTATTATTTAGTAAACACATGTGGTAATGATCGGATTAAAAGATAGATTATTGAGGTAATATTTTAATACCCTGAACCAAACGCACCCTTAAGGTTACGTTTGGGAGGCAGAAATGTATTAGGGTTGGATTAGGATAGGATTGGATTATAATAGTGCCGTTTTATGTTTAGTGAAGTATAAGATTGGATAAAAAATATTTAAAAACTTTTAAAACTAATTTAACATTTATTTTGAAATTATAAAATACTTATACTATTTTCATCATCTTAAATTTAATAATTTTTAAATTATAAATATCAATAATTATGATATTTATATAATAATTAATTATAAAAAAACTTAATGTGAAACATATTAACTATTAAAAAAATAATTATAATTATGATTTTATATTTTAATTAAACGATAAAAGTTATGATACTGTGACTTAGATTTTTTATTTAATTTTTGATGCTCCTTATGAACCGTTCATATTTTTTAATCTAATAGTGATAAGAGAAAAGTTAAAAGTAGTTACGTTTAATGTCAAATCAATATTTCTTATCACTTTTATATTAGTGATGAAAAAGGGTTCACAAGGAGTCAAAAAATGAAGTAAAAAATTTAAGTATAGATCGCGATCCAATAAATAATTTTTATACTATGAACACAAATATTTCTTATCAATATAATTCTAAATATAATTAAACTATTTTAATATTATTATTTTTAAATATATTAACTATTTCAGAAGATATTATTAAATAAGATGTTATTTATACCGTAATAATATTTGTAATAAAGGACTCGAGAAATAACAACTACTAACAACTAACAAATAAAGGATTCAAGAAATAACAAAATCCTCAACATTCGTCAAGGAACCCAATTTGTTGTTCTTTACTATGATTGAAATATCGTGTTTTTGACCTTTTATTGAGTAATTGCTAATTTTAGAAGTAAGCCTGTTTGGTTTTTTGTGATGAGTATCAGCTGATTTTAGAAATATTATTAATTTAATCTTTAAATTCATCAACAATTTCTTCAATTTAATTTCTATAATATATATTAACTTTTCAACATTATTGACAAATTTTGGAATATTAAATTAATTGAATTTAGGTAAATAATAAAAATGTCATTTCCTTACAAACTTAGACAGAATAACCTAATATTTCGTAAAAAAATGGGGCTTCTAGTTGGTGCTTTTGTAAGAAAAGTCAAACACATAGGGTTTGGGTTAGAGGTGTGCAAAACCAGGTATCCGAACCGGTTTGGGTGTGAAATTCAGGTACCCAAATATTTGGGTACCCCTATTTAGGTACTCGTAACCGAACTGATATACCAAAATTTTGGGTCGGGAATCGGATACACTATTTATTACCCGAATTGTATAATGAAAATTGAACTCTGTGTTGGCAGTTTTCATGTATCTTGAAACTGGATTCTCATGTATGTATTATCCAATATCCACAACCACCAGCCTAATACTTATCCATGAAAATATGAAACATTAAGCAAATTAAAGTAAGAATGCTTGTGTTGGGTAGCTACATAAATTACCTCCCAAGATCATATATGCATATCCAATTGTAATCACATTAACAAGAACATTAACGAACTACAATTAATATTTACACAGTATAAATACCTCATTTCCTGCAAAAGCCACCAGAGAATATTTCAAAATAATTGTCGTTTGCAATTTTAAGTATTTCAGTGTAAGTGAGGAAAAAACCAGAGTTTTTTCTCAACAAAAACTCTTATTTATATAAACAAGTATAGCAGTTGCCAAAGCAACTATTGCAGTTATTTGTGATAACTGACTTGTGCAGTTATCACATGTAATTGGGTGGATCTTCCATCATGGGTGTCCCACCTATATCTAATATCTCTCATTCACACATGATGAGATTATTTCTCTCTGTGCTTCTTCAAGGTTCATACTTTAATAAATACGTCGTGTGACCATGCATACATCGAGAGCAAAATAGTCATATATCTTTTAGAAGTATATAACTTCTCGAATAATGAAACTTGGATTGTATGTTGTATGCAGTGCCCTAGATTACTTATCACTTCTTTCTCAAACGATCTCATTTTTTTTTTAAATGTTGTATTCATGATTATGTTTTCTCTTTACACAAAAGAAAAACATAATTGGTCGACCAATGAATACACATGATTACAGTGTAATAATCCAAAATTTGTAATCTTTCTTTTTTCTCGATTCTTGTAACTTTCATTTAATTCGCTTTTCTAGAAATGTCCCAGCAGATTGAATTTATCTTAATCTTTTGGCAACACTCTAAGATAGCAATCATTAAACAAAATTTTAAGAAACAGAATAGAGTAATAAGGGTACTCTATGAGATTTTATTCTTATAATCTCAAGGTCTCACACAATGATAAAGTTGAGATCTTAACTTTTATTACCCTTCTGGTTAACAATTTTGCACATGTGGTATGAATCACATGCTACGACATTTTCTCCTTTCCCATGAAGTGCATGTCTTTTACTTCTTACAAATGTCGTACATATTTTAGTTCAGACATACCTAATGTCTAACTTAAGGTCACTCTACATACTTTTAATCATCAGAACTATAATATGGCAATTAGACAGCTTAAGTAATAAATTTGATAATTTATCACTTATGGTCATATTTTATTATGACATCATTTTAACCCTTGTTTAGGCGACTTTAAAAATTTTAAGCTTAACTCTCTATTATCACCTAGATAATAAGCTTAAATTGTCTCATCTCCATTCTCACAAACTAATGGAGGCGATTGCCTGTGTGAGAAAGTCAATCTTATAATTATCCGACATGCTTTTAAAAATTGAATATATATTTATATAACAAATATATAGATGTATATATACTCATTCATGTATGTTCCATATAGATCTCTTCTTGTAATTCTCCATTGAGAAAAAAACAGTATATACATCCATTTGATGTAACTCAAGATCCATGTTAGCAACTATAGCTAGAATAAGTCGGATTGAGGTAAACCACACAACAGGTGAAAAAACAATTTCTTCGTAATCGATTCCTTCTTGTTATGTATACCCATTCGCGACTAAGCGAGCTTTGTATCTTTCAATATTGTCGTCAACTTTACGCTTGATTTTGAGAACCCGTTTGTTTCCAATGGTTTTGCGTCCTTTCGGTAAATCAACCAATTCTCATACTTGGTGTCACACCCCCTCCCGGGTTGCCCTTACCCCACCGGATCCGGATGCTCCATGGAACTCGGGTTCCGAAAGGAGGGTGAGTTTTTGAGAAATTGTTAATAAAACTCAATAAAATTGTCTTTAAATAAAACATATGCAAGGTTATTTTACAAACTAAATATCAAAACATTGTATCAGAGTAGTCTACATGACAAGTAATATGCTGAAGTGCGGAAAAATGCGTCTGGCCATCGACCTACACTAGAGGATGCAACTCGACTCCTGGACACTGACTTGGGGGGAAAAATCAAAATAGTGAGCTGGGAGGCCCAGTGAGTGGATAATACATTTATAAAATACAGTATATTAAAATACTCAAAAGGAAAAACATGCTCAAGAAG
>WYDK02057364.1:0-12529 GCA_009867345.2 Toxicodendron radicans | reverse complement strand
ATTTATTTATTTGAGCTATGACTTTTCTAAATTTGTATATTTTCATATTATCAATATATATTATATATATAATAATAGAGAACATGTTTAGAATCTAATAATTGATATAAATATATAACAATTAAAAATATGTTTTAACTTTTGGCTTATAGATTTTAACTTACGGCTTATATAATTTATGTTATGAAATAATAGGTTTTAATTTGCCACTCGAATATTTAAAAATACCTTCAATTACAAGATTATCTTGTTTTAATTTATAATGAAATATATTTATTGATGGATTTCAAGATCTATAATTAACTTATTTCTAAATCTTCATTATTAATTTACTTTTTTTAGACTCTACTCATTTTAAAAAATAAAAAACCTTAAAATTCACTTTTTATTCTTGTTTTTTGGTTTACTAAGAACTATGCTTTTTGAATTAAAATAGGAAAAAATAATTTTACGTTTAAACTTTTGTACCTTCAAAGTATTGTTTGCATTTTTTTTTATTAATTTATTAGAATTTTAAATGTTTAATTTTAATTGAACGAGTGGGGTGGGGATGGGAGGATTGTTTCGAGGCAAGGCGAGGACGAGGTGGGCCAGGGACATGACCATATCAATCCTCGGCCCGTCCCTGAGGCTAGGAAGTTCATTGAGCTCGGGCCCGTCTCGACTGTTTCAGGGAATCCTTGACTCATTCGAGGCGGGTGGGATGAGGACACGGCGGGGCATGGATTATGCCCATCCCTACACATACATCTTTAAGCTTATAGATATTTGTCAATAAATTTTAAATTATGAATATTTTAATTTTTAATTTTTCATGTTTATTTATACTATTATAAGGGCATTATAATCTTTTTTTCATAGTAAAGTCAATATACATTCGGTTAAGTTTAACTATTTTATAGGTGTTAAGTGACTTTTTCTTTTAAGACCCTTTTAAAATAGTTTTGGAAACCTGTAACACCAAAGTGATAATCCTCTTATATTTAAAGATTATAAATTTAATTATGTGATACAATTAAAAACTAAATAAAATCGAGAACAAAACTTAAAAAGATAAAATAATATTTTCTACTCAAATATAAATAATACTATACATAGAAAAAAATTTATACAAAATTTTGCATACATAGTGATGTGACATTACTCTTGTATTGTTATATTATTCACCATCATTTAAATGCATTTATTAATTTGACTTTTATATTAATTCATCAAATTATATTATGTAACATCACTTTGTACGCATGATTTTGTTTAGTCTCTTTTTATGTATAGTATTATTTTAGTGGCACATCTAATTTCATTAAGTTGATATAGTTCATCGAAACTGCAATGTGCCCAACTAATTACAACTCAAATTATTTCTCTTCTTTCAGGACTTGTTGTGGTTGAATTAATTTGTTTCAAGTCCAACTGATGAACAAATTGTGATACTGAAATCTTCCATTTCCAGTCCCATGATCATATCTCTAGAATGAAGGGAACTGGATCTAGGATGCACAACCTCCATCGAGTATACACCGGAAGAAGAGCACACGACCTTTGTTACAGATCAAGGGCTCTATTGCTATATGGTTATGCCATTTGGTTTAAAGAACGTAAGGGCTACCTATCAGAGACTTACCAACTGCATGTTTGCGGATCTGATAGGAAAAATCATGGAGGTCTATGTCGATTATATGTTAGTCAAATCGCGAGCAATCATAGACCATATCTAACATCTCTTTGATGCTTTCAATGTTTTCCGCAAATACAAAATGAAGTTAAACCCCTCAAATGTGCCTTTAGGGTAGCGTCGGGTGAATTCCTTGGCTTCATGGTCAATCAACAAGGAATAAAGATGAATTTGGAGAAAATTCAAGCTTTGCTACAAATGAAGAGTCCTTCGTGTATTAAGCAAGTGCAGAGTTTGACGAGACGAGTTGCGACTTTTAGTCGTTTCATCCCGCAATCAACAGATCGTTGTTTGCCTTTCTTCAATACGTTAAAAGGCAACAAAAAGTTTGCGTGGACGCCTGAATGTGAACAAGCTTTCTAAGATCTCAAAGTTTATCTGGGAAGTCTGCCTCTATAATCAAAGTCGATTCCGAAAGATGCTCTTGATTTATCTATCAGTCTCTCCTTGCGCAATTAGTTCACGAGAAAAGCTGAACATAATGGTCAATCTACTACATAAGCAAGAGCTTAGTGGACGCAAAAACTCGCTACCCAGAAATAGAACACTTGGTTTTAGCCTTGGTCACTACCTCCAGAAAAATGCGTTCATATTTCAATGCTCACACGATTAATGTGTTAACCAATTACTCCATGTGGCAAGTGCTCCAGAAGCCTGGGGCCTCGGGTAGATTGATTAAATGGGCCATCGAACTAAGTCAGTTTGATATTCAATATTTGCCTTGATCTTCCATTAAAGGGAAAATTCTTCCTGATTTCATCTATGAGTTCTCGCAGCCACGATCTGGTGGAATGGAAAATGAACAAACTAAATGCAGCACCAATTCCAGTACCAACGCCTATGAAAAGCTCCACAAATCTCTCACTTGGGAGATATTTGTTGATGGTTCGTCAAACAACAAACAAGCATGAGCTGACTTGTTTTTAAGAAGCCCAGAAAGAGTTCGCATGTGCGGAGCCTTTAAGTTTGGGTTTAAAGCAATGAACAATGAAGCTGAGTATAAAACTTTGTTCGCTGGTTTACGATTAGCAAAAGAGATAGGAGCATAATCAATCCATATTTGAAGTGACTCTCAATTGATTGTAAATCAAATCTTGGGCGAATATCAAGCAAAAGAAGATAGCATGATTGCTTGCTTGCTTATAGAAAGCCAAAAAGGAACTTGGTAGTTTCAGAAACTTTACCATCATTCAAGTTCCTAAAAGTCAAAACTTTGTTACTGACGCTTTGGCAAAATTAGCATCCTATTTGGAGTCGGAGTCTCCGGACTATGTACCTATCAAATTCATTTCGACTCCTAGCACAACTCCCTTTGATCAGGATGGTAATACATATTGATCTTCAGAGAAGTTGGATGACTCATGTCCTCACTTATCTTAAAGATGGAGTCCTCCCCCAAAGCAAAACTGAAGCATGGGCCCTTCGAAGAAAAACATGTTGATATACATTTATCAAAGATCAACTCTACAAAAGGGGATACAATGGCCTTTTATTGCAATATGTTGATGATGACGAAACAACCTATATTATTCGTGAAATTCATTAGGGCATTTGTGGCAATCATTCTACAGGAGAATCCTTAGCCAACAAAGTAATCAGACAAGGATATTACTGGCCTTTAGTTCACTAAGATGCCACAAACTTTGTCAAAAGATGCGATAAGTGTTAACGCTTCTCAAATGTCTCGCGAGCTCCCCTGCAACAATTAACTGTGATGTCCAGTCTATAGCCATTTGCAATGTGAGGAATTGATCTTATTGACCCTATGCTGATAGGGAAAAGAGAAGTTAAATATGTTGTAGTCGCGGTTGATTACTTCACCAAATGGATAGAAGCTGAACCTCTTGCCACGATCACCACCAGTAAAATGAAATCGTTTTCGTACGTGAATATTGTTTGCCATTTTGGGATTCCTCATTCTATAATCTTCGATAACGGTAAACAATTTGACAACGATAATTTCAAAAATTTTGTGGCGATCTAGGTATCCAAAATAAGTACTCTTTTATGGCACGACCTCAAGAAAATGGTCAGGTTGAAGCCATAAATAAGACTATCAAGTGAACTCTCAAAACCAAACTTGAAGAGTCCAAGGGAAATTGGCCAGAAGAGCTCCCTGAAGTCTTATGGTCGTAAACACCACTCCACAAAATTCAACTAATGAAACCCTATTTTCATTAGCATATGGCTGTGAAGCCATGATTCCAGTAGAAGTTGGAGCAGGGTCTCTACGACGAGATACCAATGCTGAAGAGAATAATGAAGGATTAATGTGCTTGAGTCTTGATCTGATTGATGAACGCAGAAGCAAGACACAACTTCATCTCATGTTATATCAACAAAGGATGAAGAAATTATTTGATAATAAGGTCAAGCGAAGAAATTTCATCTACGGTGACTTGGTGTTGAGAAAAATTATGATTCATACCAAAGAGCCAAATGCAAGAGTCTTAGACCTAAATTGGGAAAGACCTTATCGGATCGAAAAAATAGTGCGACCTGGAACTTATCATTTAGAGGAATTAAATGGTAAGCCCATTCTGCGTGCCTGACATTCCGATCATATTACCAGTGAGTCAACATGCGATCTCCACCATAAGTTCACGACACTTTAATTACGAACTATCATAATGGTGAATAACTAGATTTGTAAATTGGCATATTTCGTCATAGTGAATAAAATAATTTGCAATTGTACATCTCAAAGTTTTCATCTTCAAGCTTTCTTCTCCAAGTTGCAATCTTATCAACAATCTACTCATAGAGTATGATAGGGGAACAATTTCAAGTGTTGTGAAATCAATCTCTTCGGTCTTAATAACACTTATGAATGTACAAGAGTACGATAGAGAGACGGGCTCAACACTTGTAATATCTTTGTATCAAGTAGTTATACTATACAAAGATCATTCTCTTGAAGTTTTGGTCTTTTCTACGCCTGTTTACGGGTGACAGATGGAAAAGTTCTACATGCTGCACAATTGTGTACTTTTACATCAAGTGTTTACATGTTGTAAAAGTAAGAGTGTTTTGCGATCTCATCATTCACGAACCAAAATGCAATACGATGACGATCTATTTTGGGTTGCTTTTGTTTAATGCTTGAGTCATTTTACATTTAATGATGTACAGGACAACACAGCTAAATGTAACCCTTTTTCTTTTATTTGGTCTTTTCTACATCTATTCATGGATGGTAAATAGAAAAGTTCTAAACACCATCGCACATTTGTGTACTTTTATATCAAGTATGTCTACATTTTATAAAAGTAAGAGTGTTTAATGATCTCATCATTCATGAACTGAAATGCGTGATTACGATGACGATCTATTCGGTTCATTTTGGTTTGATATTGAAGTCGATTTGCATCCTAGAATGTATAAGACGACAAAGTTAAACGAACGAGATCCTCTTTTTTTTTTTTATCTTTTCTACATCCCTTAGTATTTGATGAATAGAAAGGCATCTAATGTTGTTTTAAGTTATTTTACATTAAGTGTAAAAAAATACTTTGTGAAGATTGAAGTGTCTAGCGATCTTATTCACCGAATTGAAAAATGTCGCGATAACGATAAAAAAATGTTTATTTGATTCGCTATTTAGATGCGTGCAAGAATGCATAAAAATTAAAGGCGAACACATTGCATTTGTATTAAGTTGGAAAACCTTTACAAGGGAATAAAAAATTAAGCATTTGGGCTACATGGTGCCTCAGGGGTGAGGATCGTTTGAAGGATTTTCTTTTTCATCATCTTCGACCTCATATTCCTTTTCCTCATCTCATTGAGACTCGCCAAATTGTTGTTTCATCCAATCATCAAGTTTTGTGACATATTCTTGGAGAAGCATAAAATATTTGATTTCTGGGTCATTGAAAAGAAGGGTTTTGGCCATGTTCAAAACCAATTCAGCGGCGTTATTCTGAACGCTGGCATCAGAACAACCCTTTGCGGACAGAGCCTTTAAGGTCTCAATTTCCTCACGAGCAGTAATCAAAGTTGTTTCTTGATCATTGATGGCTTTTTGTAGCGATTCAGCCATCTCAGCTCGTTCCTTCTCGAGAGTTTCCTCACGAAGTTGGCTCGCTTTGAGTTGCTCCGAGATTTCCCCAACTTAGGTTGTGGGTACAGCCAAGTCGTCCTTGACCTTTTGGAGTGCACGATTGACCTATGCATTCCTGTTCTCCCATTGTTGAGCTTTTTTAAGAGCGTCAAAAACCACAACTTTAGCTCGCTTGAGATCATCTCTCTCTTTTTGGAACTTTGATCGTTTATGGTCAAGGGCACCTTTAGCAAGCACTCGCTTAGACTCAGCTATCTTTAGCTTCCCCTTTAAGTTCATTGAGCACTGCTTGTCATGAGGTTCAAATTGTGCCTTATCGTAATAAATGGTCAAAATCATAGTAAGCTGAAAATGCAAAGAGAAATGAGTTAGCATTATTGATGAAAATATGCTAAGGCATGAGATCGAAAGTTATTTTTACCTCATGCTGAGACTCGACTATGTGCCTCAACAGCTCCATTTTTTTATGCCTGCGACCACCTATTGAAATTTTCGTCGGTAACACAATTCGACATCATAGAGGTTGAAGATCTCGGGTGATTCGGTAGATTCGCAATGGAATCAAGGACATCCTGGGAGTCGTGGGATGATCTTTCGATTGTTGAGCTTGTGACTTCTCTTTCTTCTTTTTCTTTTGAGCTTGAGAAAACACATCTATTGAGGATCGTTTGCGACGATCTCCCGCAAGACGCGTTGAAGAGCCCCTTGTTGGGGTGATTTCCTCTGATAGCCCAATAGTGACCTCTAGAGAAACTGTTTCTTAGTGATCTTCAACATTGTGATCTGTAGTTTCCCCGATGTTAACATCTTGATCACGGGGTCAACCGACTTTTGTGTTTGCACTCCACTAGATGGAGCGGGTGCATCAAAAGTCGGGAGTTCCAAAGTCGGTCAAGGACCAGTGGTTTCTCTCACTGACCTCGTTTTTCTCTTGGATGTTGTTACTGTTTACAAAGCCAAGACAACAACCTATTAGTCTTAGTTCATAGAGATCGTTATAAGCATATTTAGCAATAAAAATGTTGAAGAATATTTCTACCTTGTTCTGGAACGGCCACCTTAAAGTTTGTATATGGAGCAATGAAGTCGTGTTTCTTCAATAACTCCAAAGTGAGAAGATTAATGCATTTGCACTTTTCTTCAGAGAGGTTTCCGAATCTTATCATTCGGGTACGATCAACATTGACTCGATATGAATTAGATTGATTAACTGAAACCAATGAAAACCAAGAGTTAGTAGCCAAACATGTAAGAGTTTTCAAGCAACGATCAATAGGCAAATTACTTACTCGGTTCGTAATTGATATGACACATGCCGTCATACTTGAAGAAGAAGTATTTGCTCATGTAGTCGCCTATTGACCGCACTAGTAATCCCGCCAGCAATCACTCTATTTTGGGGAGAGATAGTAATAATTCTCTGTCTTACTTTTCTTTAAGACATAGGCACACGCAAGCTCAGCAGCAATTGGTTTGCCTAAGTCATTCTATATGTAGGCGATGTAAACTCCCACTATGATTTGATAGGCATTAAGAGTAAACTGCATTGGCACCAAACCAAAATAATTTAGCACTTCGATGACAAAAGAGTGAAAAGGAATGCAAACGCATGTCATGAAGATCTGTTCGGAGATCGCGACCATCCCAGTAGGAAGATGCTCGATGGAATAGTTAGGATTCTAATAAACGAGCATCCTCAAAGAATAATTATCCACGATCGCCTGAACTTCCTGGTCGGTGATCGTAGTAGGTGTGAATGTACCTAATTCTGAGGGTGCATTCTGGGCATGGAAAATTTATGCGGTTCTGTTAAAAGAATCTGTGCGAGCATGTCGAGATCCTTGGTTACTATACTCAATTAGCAGTAAAGGTCGTGTTTCTTGTTCTGCAGCAAGTTTTGTCGCAAAGAGGACTACACTTCCTGGCGCTTGCGTAAATTGTCCGTAAAGGCACAACGTCAAGAGGAGGTAGTTCCTTATTTATATTGAAATGAATATGAGGAAACATATGATCGACGATACGATCTAACTCATCGCTGTCACTCAACGAACACACAAACTCATACAAATCCCATCCATTTCCCAGAAAACGATCAGTTCATCATTAAAGGGCATAAATCAAAAATTTTTTCCAGAAAACCTACACTCATGCAACACAAACTCAACTCAATAAAAAAGAGAAGATGATCAAGAGAATAACGAAGTTACTTGAGTGTCACAACGACTTCTAGAGCACAGACAACTGTTAGTTAGTGTTTGGAATGAGTGTTTGTTTTGCAAGAAAATGCTCAGAAAGTGAAGGAAGTTGGATGGATGCAAAATTTCACTCTGAAGTAAAAATGCAAAATTTCACTCTAAAGTAAAAATGGAAAAATTTTGTTAAGGAAGAAGAAAGTGTCAATTCTCCTTCCCTCTTTGAAGTTATATTAAAAAATTGGCAAATCTTGATCGTTCGTTCGTTCAAACCACATGTCAACCATCCATATCGGCGGTTGTTCTCCGTATATGGTGCGAACAAGAAGTGATCATGACTGTTCAATAAACACGTGTTAACGATCCACAAAAATCGTAACCACCAAGTTAGTGGGTGCATGACCGTCTTTCTCTCCCATGGGCATTTATTGCACCTAAAAGAATGTCTCTCATTATGACAAAACATTAAATGCGCACGAAACGCATTTAATGTTTCATGGGATTTCCAATAAATGTCAGGCAGATCAAATTGACTATTACATGAAACTATTTTAGATCGTTCTTAATTGGTTTTCATCTGTCCTTTCAATTTTCGAAGATCGCTTCAGGGGTGATGTTTTCTCCTTATTGTCTTAACAACAATGTTTTTCAAAGATCGCCTTAGGGGCGAATTTTCTCCAAGATCGCATATGGTGCGATATTTTCTTAATACTGCCTTAGGGGTGATATGTATTCTGATCGCACAAACTGTGATTCTTTTCCAGATCGCTCCAGATGTGATGCATGGCTACTCAAATTGTAAAAGCATGATAGCTAGGAACATGGTGAGAACGTTTATAGTTTTCAGACCCCGCCAATGAACTCCAAAAAATTGGGGGTATTTTTTATGGGTAAAATCGTACTAAGGTTATAGTTGAACAATGATGACGTCACACGACCTGTCAGATCGCAACACCTGTCTGCAGGTGATGTCAACCTTAAAAGAGTATTGCGACCTATCATATTGCAACACATGTTTGCTGATAGTGTCATCAAGGCAATAGCAACAATTGTTCTTTTAAATGCCACTTGTCCCAAAAAGAATTTCTAGAAAGGTTTTTACAAAGACACCTGGCGATCTGATAACATCACACAATCAAGTGGCATCGCCTCAAAACTACTATAAATAGAAGTGCAATTCTCCTATTTTTGGGACTGATATCTAATCTTTGCTTTCAAAATATTCATACTCTCTCTCACCACAACAATCTTCTCTCTAAAAGAGCCTGATCATGAGTTATTTCTTTATATTCCGAACTGTTATAATCGCTTATATAGATTGCTAGCGATCAGAAAGTGTAACCCGAATCAATATACAAACAGTGGACATAGGAGTTGCTATTCAGCCTCTGAACCACTTAAAAATGCTAATCGTGTCATTTATTTTGTAATTGCGATCTGACTATTTTCGCGATCTAACAAACTGGCAAAAGAAATCAACGCTCTTATCAGTAAACACAGACTAGCCTATTCATTTGCAACTTGCTAGTTCATTAATTCGTTGGTGCAAACTTTTGGCATCAATAGTCAATAACTTGATACAAATTGAACAATTTTCTCTCTGATACATAAACGTTTTTTGAGGAAAATGTGATAATGCAATGATTTAGATGGCTGTAGTTAAAGGTAGAAGTTCAAATGTAACAGAGATTACGAAGCAATAAATTATTATTATTCCGTTTATGACACATGTGCACAAGCAGAATATTGCTATTTCAACTTTTATTTTCTTTTTGTTTTTCTTATTTTTTTATAGTTTCAATGTACCTATAGCTTATTTTAATATTTATAATCTATGTAAACAGAGTTGAGAAACCAAGATGAGACTGAGCTTAAAGAACCACACTGAATTAAAATGTGGAACAAATCATGATTGTGATTTGATAACTAGGGTCATGTGCTTTGAGTCTATCTTCGGCTTATTTTATAAGTCAGATCAAATCAAGGGAGTACAAAGAATCTGCTCATAAACAATAATGTGGTGGCTCTAGTTGACACAAATAGTTTCAGTATCAGTTAGCGGACAGAAATCCGAAAGATGCAAATGCAGATTAATTTCACCATGTGTTCAGGTATTATAATTAAGAGAAGGGGTGGATTAGTTTATAGTTCCGGCAAGCACTCAGACTTATCAGGTTCTGTATAGAGTAGGGTGATGTGTTACACTTATCTATGGGGAAGCAATTATATCTATGGAAATGAAAATAGTTCAGTTCGAGAAACCTAATCTTCTTACCTTAATACCAATTTACTGGCCATTGTCTACCTACCATTGTCAACTCCCTTTCAAAAAGTGACCATGTTGAGGCATCTTGGTCATGTACACATTGAATGATTTAGTATCTGTCAATTGTGGGTACAAAATAATAGTTAGTTAACTAGTGTCATGAGGTTAATCCTATGAGGGATGGGCCACTGATATCATCATGGACCGGCAAACATAAGAAGAGTGAACGAGGAGCTCACGGGGGGACACCGGTGTGGTGTTGACCGTAGGCACTCCGACGCTCAAGGCAGCATACTTATGATGAATGAGAGAGGCAGAGAGCGAGGTAGACTTATCGACGTAGAGTGGCCGGAGCTCAGCTCTAAGCTGGGGACCGGGGTTGAGTTGGTCGGAACTAAGCTCAATGGCGGCTGTAAAAGGTGGAGGCTCTTAAGAGTGAGTGAGCTCTGAGAGTAAGGGAGATGCTTGTTGTCTGTGAGAGAATGAATCTATGAAAGAATGAATGAATCCCCTAATGAGGGGTTTGACCCTTGTTTATATAAGAGCTCAAGGGGGTTGAGTCTTAGTAGCATAGGGAATCCTAGTAGAGCAAGTATTTAAGTAAAGAGAAAACACATTGAGTGACTTTCCTTTGTGAGAGTAAGAGTCCTAATTCATGTAAGATACTAAATCTTGGATGAATTTAAGAATAGTGGGACTAGATGTCCTTATAGGACTAGGAGTCCTTCTTAGTGAAGTATCATATTAAGACTTGAAGTCTTGAGGAGTTTAAGAGCCTTAATGGATTTGGACTCTAGAGGAGTTGAACTCTTAATTGGTTTCGAAGTCATGAAGAGGCGTTGGGCTTAGACGCAGGTTCATTTGTTTCAAGATAAGCCTAGTCCTTGGGATGGACTTTCATTAAGAGTGAACCGAACTGGGCCTAATCAGAATTGGGCCGACCAACCGAGTTGGGTTGAGACATTGGGCCATAATTTTGCAAGTTCGTCACCAATGGGCTTGAAGAAATCCATGACGATTTTTTGCCCAAACAGTTTATCCCCCATTCTCTAAGTTAATGGGTACTTAGCTTGGAGAGTAGATCGAGTCGAACGAGAGAGTAGATCGAGTCGAACGAGAGAGTAGATCAAGTCAAATGATTGCGGACTGAGTAGGTTAGTGCTAGCAATTTGTTAGGTTTGATGGACCGTTGTTTGAAATGTTACATAACATGTTCATTGAGTCGTTTGAGGTGATGTGTCTCGACTCAGTATGCAAACTTAATGAGGACTAGGGGTGAGCGGGTTTGGGTACCCTGTATTTTTTTTAGGAACCAGAAAAAGAACCAGAACCTATAGGTTCCTAAAATATGGAACTAGAACCGAAACCTGGAACCTCCGATTCATGTTCCTAGGAACCTGGAACCAGAACCAGAACCTGGAACTAGAACCTAGAACCAGAACTTGAAATACAGGTTAAGGTTACTGTTTCGATTCCGGGTACACTATAAAATATCAATATGCCCCCATAACTTTTAAAAAATGAAAACTACACCTTAAAATGACAAATACACCCCCAACAGTTTAACGAAATTACAAATACACCTGCAATTTGATCACCAGAATTACAAGTCTCCAAATTAAAATTACATAACAAGTTAACAACAACACAAACATAATATATATAAAGTTCAATCTAAATTAGCAGCGAATATTATGTCTTCTTCGATTGGACTCTTTAATTCTACAAAAAAAAAAAAGTCAATTACTCAATTAATAATTTAGAATTTGAATAAAATAAAATTAAATAACTAAGGAAAATATAAGATATTGTTATTAGTAAGTTACCTGAACTATAATCCTCGACATCCGTCAAATAGTCATCAGACGAAACAAGTGTGCATTTTTCTCTTAACCAATCTTGTGCACAAATTAATGCTTCTACAACACCCAGAGATAAAGAACTCTGAAATTGATCAAGTACACGACCCGATGTACTAAAAGTTGACTCAGAAGCAACAGTAGACACAGGAATTGCAAATAAATCTCTTGCCATAAGTAAAAGAACCTTATACCTTGCCCTATTTGTTTTCCGTCGTTCCAAAACATTCAACTCACTAAGCAAAGGTTCACATTTTCCCTCAAGGTATTGTTCTAAATCTGATTTTTTAACTTCAGGTGTATCTTCCACATCTGTTCCAAATATTTGCTCTTGAAGGAGACCTGTTGAGTAGTTTCCACAAAATCAATAAAAGTAGCAGCATCTAAAGACCGACTTCTTCCCATTTGTGAAAAGGAACTGGAACTTTCACTTTGTGCTACAACTGAGGCAAGTTGGTCATAAAATCCATACAT
>WYDK02057343.1:0-12532 GCA_009867345.2 Toxicodendron radicans | reverse complement strand
GACCCCCTTCATTATTTGTTGTCGTGTTTACTGTTTAGGATTTTATTTTATTTTTCTTTTATTTTAGTTGTGGTTATGGGTTAGAATATAGGATTTAATCGAATCATTCCCTGTGGGATCGACTCTTGCTCACACTATATGCAATTAGTAAGGTTATTAATTTGGAGCATTCGGCACGCTACCAAGTTCTGTACGACCACAAAACTTCAGACAAATAGTCCGCCCATCTTCCCTTTAAAACGTTGAACTTTTTCTTCAGGGTGTGCTTGATCACCTTGTTCACGGCCTCGACCTACCCATTTGCTTGAGGTCGATATACGACCGAGAAACTCTTCCTGATGCCTAAACCTTCACAAAAGGAAACGAACTCCCCACTGTCGAACTGTTTCCCATTGTCCGTTATTATAGTGTGGGGGAGCTCGAAGCGACACACGATATTCTTATAGACGAAGTCTTTCACTCTGCCCGACGTCATTGTGCCCAGGGACTCGGCTTCCACCCATTTTGTAAAATAATCAACTACCACTATGAGAAACTTTACCCCACCATTTCCTTGGGCTAACGGACCTACCAGGTCAATTCCCCAAACCGCGAAGGGCCACGGGCTGGTTAGTGTCGTGAGCTCTTGTAGTGGTGCCCGTTGAATGTCTTAGAACCTCTGGCACCTGCCGCATTTACGGACAAAATATGTAGCATCTTCGTACACAGCTGGCCAGTAATAACCTTGAAGCAATACCTTATAGGCAAGGGCTCGTCCACCGGAGTGATTTCCACATACACCTTCGTGGATTTCTTTAAGGATGTAGTCCGTATCTTCCTTGTATACACATTTAAGCAGCGGAGCGTCATATCCCCGTTTGTACAGCTTATCATTTATTAAAACATACCGGGCCGATTTTACCCGTAAAGCTCGTGCCTCGCTTTTATCTTCAGGCACCTCGCCGTCCTTTAAGTATGCCTTGATTTGGTCCATCCAGCTGCATCAGCGGATTATCTCCATCACCGCTTCTGTCGGGCTGATACTTGACTTTAAAATTGTTCTTATCGGTATTGATTCGACGAACTCATTTTTTATTGAGGAGGCTAGGCGGGCCAAAAAATCTACTATTAAATTATGTTCCCTTGGGATCTACTCAATTCTATAGCTCTTGAAGGGCTCCAGCTCAAACTTTACCCTCTGTAAATAAACGGCCATTCTTTCTTCCTTAGCCTGATACTCACCCGTCACTTGATTTACAGCGAGCTACGAATCACTTAGAATTATGAGTGATTTCGCACCCATCTCTTTTGCCAGCTTGATGCCCGTCAAAAGGGCCTTATGTTCTGTCTCATTATTAGATGCGGCAAATGCAAATCTGACAACAACCCAAAATTTCATTCCCTAGGGGCTTTCCAACAATAATCCGGCTCCCGCCCCCTTATTATTAGAGGAACCATCTACATATAATTTTCACTGCCAACTCAACTCTGTCTCTGCTATTTTTTAAGCAATGACTTCATCGCTGTTTGACTTCAGAGGGGTCATTTCTTCCCCGGGCTGATAGGAGAATTCTGAAATGAAATCGGCCAAGGCCTGGCCTTTGACTGCCGTTCTTGGAAGACATTTAATGTCATGCTGGCTCAGTTCCAGCGACCACTTAATCAACCTGCCCGATGTTTCGGGCTTCTGGAGCACTTTCCTTAGTTGGAAATTTGTCAAAACGTGGATACTGTGCACTTGGATGTAAGGTCGTAACTTTCTCGACACTGTGATCAATGCCAAAACCAGTTTTTTTCATTTTTGGATATCTCGTCTCTGCATCGATCAACCTCTTACTTACATAGTAGACAGGCCATTGAACCCCGCCTCCTCTCTCACCAGTGCTGCACTGATCGCAAAAAATGATGCTGCCAAATACAAGAGGATAGGCTCGCCCAAGATAGGCTTTGATAATAGTGGAGGTTGGCCTAGCTGCTTCTTCAACTCCTGGAACGCTCTCTCGCATTCCTCGGTCCATTCAAATTTCTTGTTCCTTTTCAGTACTTCGAAAAATGGCAAACATCTGTCTATTACCTTGGAAACAAATCTGCTGAGGGCGGCCACTTGCAACGTCAAACTTTGAACCTGTTTTACCTTTGTCGGGCTCTTCATACTTATTAATGCTTGAATTTTATCAGGGTTGGCTTCAACCCCCCTCTGATTCACCATGAATTCTACAAACTTCCCCGAGCCCACACCAAATGGGCACTTCAAAGGGTTCATGTGCATCCGGTATTTCCTAAGGACTTTGAACATTTCGACTAAGTGCTCGACATGATCAACAACTTCTTTAGATTTTACCAGCATGTCATCGATGTACACCTCCATAGTTTTGTCGATCTGCTTGGCAAACATCATGTTGACTAACCTATGGTATGTGGCATCTGCATTTTTAGCTTCGAAAGACATCACCCTGTAACAATAGAGACCACGGTCAGTAATAAAATATGTGTGTTCTTCATCGAGCTGATACATAGGGAAATGACTGTATCCCGAGTATGCATCCATGAAACTAAGGAGTGCATTCCTGGCTGTTGTGTCGACAAGCTAGTCGATTTTGGGAAGTGGGAAACTGTCCTTGGGGCATGCTTTGTTTAGATCTGTAAAGTCGACGCAAGTTCGTCACTTGCCATTCGACTTCTTTACCAACACTGGATTGGCGAGCTAATTCGGGTATCTCACTTCCTTTATGAAGTTGATGTTTAACAACTTATCCACTTCATCCTTCAATGCTTGCGACCTTTTCGCATCCATCGATCTCATTTTTTGTCAGATCACTTTTGCGGTAGGGTCGATGTTTAACCTGTGGCACATTACATTAGGATGAATCCCTACCATGTCTGCATGTACCCAAGCAAGCACGTCTAAATTATCTTTGAGGAAACCGACCAATCTGTTCACTTGTTCCTTACTCGGTCTGCTCCTAATCATCAGCACCCTTGTCAGGTCTTTATCACTAATTGGGATATCCCGTAACTCTTTGTTAGGACCCACCGCGGGGTCTTTCCTACAGATACGAGGATCAATTGTATCATCTAATGACCCCAAATTTGGAGTTTGCGGGCTAATTTCATCTATAACCATAGTTTTAATCATAGGCCACCTGTTGGCTGTGGTCATAGCGGCATTGTAACATTTTTTCGCTGCGTCGCCTTTAAGAATTCTGACACCATTATCAGTCGGGAACTTAATTGCTTGACATCGGACTGAATCCACTACTTCAAAGTCATCTAAAAACGGTCTTCCCAAAATTCCATTATAGGTCATCGGGTAGTCGACTACAATGAATTCTTGCATTTTTGTCCTTACACAATCCCCTTCCCATATGGTTACGGGAAGGTCGATCGTCCCCCTTGGGATCACGCTGTCTCCCATGAATCCACAAATGGGTATTGAGCAAGGTTTCAAGTGCCGCTCTGTGAACCTCATTTCGTGGAACGGTTCTAAAAACAGGACATTCACCGCACTCCTGTTATCAATCATCAACCGAAATACCTTGTTGTTCCCGATCATAAATCTGCTTGTTCTGCCTCGTTTGCGTCTGTGAGCACACCATTGTTTCTATGAGCACATTTCTCCTATTCTGTTAAAATGATTTTTTTAATGAAGGAGGTTCGGCTAATCGACCACCTTTGTTAGAAAGACCCAACTACCCTTATTGGAAGCCTAGAATGTGTGCATTCTTGAAATCTCTTGATGAAAGAGTTTGGGCCTCCATAGTAAATAGTTGGGAAGCTCTCACAAAGGAGGAAAATGGTGAGACTAAACCTTGATGAACTCATTGGATCCCTTCAAACCTTTGAGCTAAATTTGAAAGGATGGGATCAAAAACCTAGTAAGGGTTTGGTTCTCAAGCATGAGGTAGATTCTGAATTTGTAGAGAACCCTGATTCTAGTAATTTGATGATGATTATGCTTTGCTAACAAAACACTTTGCAAAGTTTTTGAAGAAAAATATGAAAAAGCCAAATGGGGATAGAAAAGGGAAGCAACCTTTTGTTAAAAAGTTTTATGATCAACCCTTTACGGGTGGTTTTACCAAAAGAGTGTCGAGAGAAAACGAAAAGAAAAAGGGAATAAAGTATTTCGAATGTGACAGATATGGGCACATTCAGTCTGAGTGTGCTAACACTCTAAAGAAAAAAGGGAAAGCCATGGCTGCTACCCTTAGTGAAAGTGATGAGGAGAATGAGAGTGTGGAAAATGATGGTGAGCGAAATGAAAATTTGCTTGCCTTCACTGTGAATCAAGAGGATAACTAGAGCGTATCCTCAAATGATTCTAGTGAGTGAACGATATCTATGATGAGTAACAAAAGGCCAATGCCAAGATGTATGATTCTTTGCTAAAGGCACTCAAGAGAATCAAATCTCTTGAAGCTGAAAAAATGTCCTTAGTAGAAGACACGAAAGTTTTGTGAAATAAGGTAAACGGGTTGTCCTCGGAGCTGTCCAACAAAGATCTTGCATTAAATAAAGCTTTAATTGAACTAACCGAGGCCAAGCCCATTGTTGAGAAATTAAATGCAGGTTCGTTCAAGCTTGATGAAGTTCTTGGACAAGGAAAATCCTTTGGTGATCGATTCGGCTTAGGTTTCTCTTCTGATGCTAGCACATCATTTCAGGTGTGGGCACATTCATTAAGGCGAGCACACTTCCTCCCAAGAAAGAAGTTGAAAAACAGGTTGTAAAGATCAGTAACTTTGTTCCTATTTGCCATTTTTGCAACAAAAAGGGTCACATCAAATCAAAATGCTTCAAGTTTCATGCATATTTAAAAAAGTGTTTTGAAAATCATCATTTTTTTTCAAATGTGAGCACACGCCCCAAAGGTGTTCATTCTTTCAAAAGAACTTTGAAACCAAAGTCTTATTTGAACTGTCTTATTGTGCACACTTCCTTACTTGCATTCCAAAATGATTTGTGGTACTTTGATAGTGGATGTTCTAGGCACATGACATGTAACAAATCTTTTTTGACAAATCTTGAAAGTATTGATGTTGGGCATGTCACAGATGGAGACGACAAAAGAGGGAATATTCTTGGAAAGGGTTTTTTGATCTTCCTGACTTTCCAAGGCTGAATGTCGTCTTGTTTGTTGATGGGTTGAAAGCTAACTTAATTAGCATAAGCCAAATATGTGATAAAGGTTACGAGGTCAAGTTCTCAAAGAACAAGTGCTATGTGTTGAATGTTGAAGGCATTCCCTTACTTGAGGGAAAAAGGTCTAATGATAATTGTTACTTGCTCACTAACCAAGTTTCTTGTTTTAATGCTAAAGCTGATTGTATTGAAATGTGGCATGAGAAACTAGGGCATATGAATTTCAAGGACTCATTGAAGCTTTCAAAGAAGGATATTGTTAGAGGACTACCAAAGTTTGTGTGGTCCATGCAAACAAGGTAAGCAAACCAAAGTCTCCCATAAATCCTTGTCTTTTCTTAATACCTCATGTGTTTTGGAGTTGCTTCATATGGACTTAATAAGTCCAATGCAAACTAAAAGCTTAGGAGGTAAGAGATATGTTTTTGTATGTGTTGATGATTTCTCTAGGTATACTTGGGTTGATTTTTTAAGAGAAAAATCTGACACCTTTTGTGCATTTGAAAAATTGGTCAAGAAAGTGCAAGTTGAAAAGAATTGTATTGTGAAAAGGATAGTGAAAATTAGAAGTGACCATGGGAAGGAATTTAAAAATTCTTACTTTGCCAATTTTTGAATGTGCAGGGCATTTCAAACTAATTTTCAGCACCAAAGACACCACAACAAAATGATGTGGTGGAGAGGAAGAATAAAATGCTTCAAGAGATGGCTAGAGTAATGCTCAAGAAGCTTTCAAAGAAACTATGGGCTGAAGCTATCAATACAGCTTGTCACATTTGTAACCTAGTTTTCCTTCGGAGAGGTACACTTCAAACTCCATACGAGATATGGAAAGGTAAAAAACCCAATCTATCATACTTTCATGTGTTTGGGAGTAATTGATATGTGCTTAATGATAGAGAAAATTTGGGAAAATTTGACTCAAAGAGTGATGAAGGAATATTTCTTGGATATTCTTCAAATAGCCAAGCTTATAAGGTATTTAACTTGCGTACTGATCGAATTCTAGAGTCTATTAATGTTGTGTTCAGTGATGCATAAGATTTTTCAGATTACCCAAATGAAGCTCATTTTGGTGAATTGTCTGCTTTAGTTGTGCCCACAGAAAATGCTCATGTGCGCACATCTGAGACTGTAAAACAGAATGTTGCTGAATATGTGCCAACTCTTAATGCAAATGCTAACACATCTAGAGCTGTGGAAGATGGTGGTTCTCTATCGACTAAAAATGGGATTAACCTTGTGTTGATCTATCCAAAGATGTCTTCCATAGAAGATCATCAAAGACCAAAGATCCACCTTCTTGGATCAAGAAAACTCATCCACCTTCGACTATCAGTGGTGATCCAAATGATGTGATGGTCACTAAGAAGAGAAGACAAAGTAAGATAAACTATTTGTGCTATGTGTCCCTTGTGGAATCAAAAAGTGACAAGCAAGCTTTAGAAGATGATCAATGGATTGTCGCTATGCAAGATGAATTAGAGCAATTTGAAAGGAATGATGTGTGGACATTGGTTCCTCGTCCCGAAGGCATCAACATTATCGGTACAAAATGGATTTTCAAAAATAAGACCGATGAATTTGGTAATGTTGTGAGAAACAAGTCTAGGCTAGTGGCACAAGGGTACACACAAGTTGAGGGAGTGGATTTCGATAAGACCTTTGCTCCCGTAGCAGGACTTGAATCAATTCGTTTACTTCTAACCATTGCTTGTTCCTTGAAGATCAAGTTGTTCCAAATGGATGTGAAGAGTGTCTTCTTGAATGGGTTGTTGAATGAAGAAGTTTATGTGGAGCAACTGATTGGCTTCCAAGACCCTCGCTTGCCCGACGATGTGTTCAGACTTAAAAAGGCGCTATATGGATTGAAACAAGCTCCTCGAGCCTGGTATGAAAGACTGACTACCTTCCTTCTTGATCATGGGTACAAAAGAGGTAATACCGATAAAACTATATTTGTTAAGCACGAAAAAGGTGAATTTATGTGTGCACAGATTTATGTTGATAATATTGTGTTTGACTCTTCTTCGTGCACAAAATCACAGAAATTTATTGATTTGATGAAAAATGAGTTTGAAATGAGCATGGTAGGTGAATTAAATATGTTCTTAGGTCTTCAGATTAAACAACTCTAAAATGGCATGTTTGTATCTCAATCTAAATATGCTAGAAACATGTTGAAAAAATTTAATCTAGAAAGTGCGAAACATGCTAGAACACCCATGAGCTCTACCCTTAAGCTATCTAAAGATGAACTTGGTAAAAAGGTAGATAAAAAGTTGTATATAAGTATGGTTGGTAGCTTGTTGTACTTGACCGCTAGTCGACCAGACTTTTGCTTTAGTATTGGTATTTGTGTTAGATTCCAAGTCGATCCATCTGAATCTCATTTAACTATTGTAAAAAGAGTTATGAAATATGTGGCTGGAACATGTGATTTTGGACTTTGGTACTCTTATGATACTAACTATTGTTTGGTTGGATTTTGGGATGCTGATTGGGCAAGATGTCTTGATGATAGAAAAAATACATCAGACGGATGTTTCTATCTTGGTAACAATTTGGTTACTTGGTTTAGCTAGAAACAAAACGTTGTTTCCTTGTCTACTGTCGAGGCCGAGTACATTGCTGCAGGGAGTGTGTGCACACAGGTGTTATGGTTAAAACAAATGTTGAGTGATTATGGTATCGACCAAGATTGTGTGACTATTTTCTATGATAACACCAGTGCAATAAATATCTCTAAGAACCCAGTTCAACACTCTAGAACCAAACACATTGACATTCGACATTGTTTAATTAGAGAATTAGTTGAGAAAAATGCCATCTGTCTTGAGCATGTGAGCACAAAATCCCAATTGGTAGATTTGTTTACTAGAGCTCTAGACTTTGAAAGTTTTGTGAGTTTGAGAAAGTCCATTGGACTACTCCAACTTGAATAATCTGTTTTCAATTCATGTCCTTAAATTTTTTTTGAAAAAGTTTCACTTGCTTTATTTATGTTGTCAAGAGTGCTTATCTATGCTAACATTTCTTTGTGTGTGTTTCTCTCTTGTGCTCATACGTGTTTTAGTCGTGTCCACATTTTTTACTCTCAATATACCATGAGTTCTTAGCTCTGTGAAGTGATTGTTTGGGTGCTTGTCACCGAGTGAAAGAGCTACCTAGCATATGAGTATGAAAGCCATTAGTGAGTGTGAAAGTCATTAGTGAGTGACTTTCTAAAAACATAGAGACCCCTATGTCTTGGAAATACTACCACTAAGAGGGCTGCCTCCTTACTAGTGTGAAAGCTACACTTGGTTAATTGTTGAGAGTTATTTGCACTTGATTCTCTTTTGCAAATTGCTAATCTAAAAGTATATATCTTTTCAAGTGCACTTTATTGATGGGCTTGAGGGAATGGGGAGTATATTGATAAATCTAAAGATGACCAATGTGTCATGAAACCCCCCTTTGAGGACACTTGCACACATTAGACAAGTTTTGTGACCATTCTCTTTTAAAGAGTTGAGAAGAGTGTTATCTTGAGAGTTATGAAATGGAGAGCATGTTTACCTTGTGTGTGATGCTCAAAGATTGAGAATATCACATGTTGGTATGTATATTTGCACATGATGTCATTTCTTGTCCTAATAAATTGTTTGTGAAGAGTTTCTCGTTATTAATTGTTTTTACCTTGTTCTTAAATAAATTTTGTGTCCTTTCAACTATTATGCTTTCTTAAAGAAAATCTTATAGATGGGGAAAGTAGTGCTCTGTTGATGTCAAAAGCCTTGAATACCTCGATTCTTTACCTCCTTGGTATTTGTTCTTGTCACTTCATTTTTCTTGGTCACTGTACGACTCCCTAGGGTTTTTAAATTCACTAAGTCCTCACGTTCCATTTCATTTGCCATAAACACCAGTGTGCCGCCTTTATCTCTCCTACTTAAAAAACTCAATCGTTTCCTTTTCGATTCTATTGCTTTGAATCTTTTCTTGCTAATGGCTCTTATGAAGGTTTCTCAGACCAATAAGCACCAGAAATTGATGGCAAAGAAGAACAAGTCGAACGCAAACAAGCTTGTTAAAGAAGACCCAAAGTCAACCTCTTCTTCCTCGAACGCTGAATCCCTTGACGACTCATCATCTTCCTTATCCTCGACTGAGACCACCAACCCACCTCTGAAGAAACTGAGATCATAACTGCACTCAGCGAAGTCTCTTTCTCCTTCAAAAACCAAATCGCAAGCACCTGGAGCGAAGGAAAAGGGTAAATCGATTCTAAAACCTTCCTCTTCTGATAAAGTTGCAACCTTTATTTCTGTGGAGACAGAACGTCATTTTAGGGAACATCATCGCACCATTATCTGTGAATCAAATGTTGCTTTGTCTGATTTCTCTGAAGTGTTTATCATTATTGAAAAACGGAAATGGTTGAGGACCGTCTCTGATTTCGTTGTCCTTGTTCAGTTTCTGGTCTAGGAATTTTTTACAAATTTTGGTGCTAATATTGATAAACCGGTTGCTCACAAAAATCAAGTTTTTGTCAATGGTGTGTGGATTGATTTTAATGTTGATGTTATTCGGAGTGTTCTTGTTTTACCAATCCCTGAAAAGGTCTTTGATTTGTCAAGTTTTGATCTAGCCAAAGTGGCCAAAGTTGTCTCTAGAGGGTATGTAGCCAAATGGCCAAAATGTGGTTTCTTGCAACCTAGTGCCCTTACCCTTCTCTATCGAATTCTATTCATAATCTCCCTAACCAACTGGTATCTTTCCATGCACAACTCCACTGTGCGTCCTGATAGAGCTTAGTTGATTTTCAGGATTGGCATTGGAAAGGGTATAGATTTAGGTGCTATAATGTATTCTTGTATTCGAGATGCTGCTGAGTCTGAAAGTACTATTCAAACTCTTCCTTTCTCTTCCCTTATCCATAGGCTCTGCCTTAGGGGTAAAACTAAGTTGCTTGTTGTCGAGCTCTGTCTTAACGATCAAAGTTATATCTTCATCCTCTTTTAGACATCATGTGTCAGCCGCCAGTTCTGGTCAACCCAAACCTGATTCTACCAAGCCAGAAACTAGCCCTTGGAAAACCAAGTTTGCTTTTGAATTGCAGATTCTTAACCAGAAAACTGAGGATTTGTGCAAACAAATTTCGGCTCAACTGACTGCCATGGAGACCACAATTCTGCAAAGGATTGGAACCTTAGAGACCATGGTTCAATCCCTCAAAGCTGCATCAAGTGTACCTCCTCCTCCAGCCTCTGCTGAAAAGCCACCTTCTCCTACCTCCTCACCTGCAAAAGACCATACTTCTGATACTTCTAATACTGGTGATGTTCCGACTGTTGCAGCAGCTGCTACTGCATCTGGTGCTCACACTGTTCATTAGAGTTCTCCCTCTGAACATTTTTCATCCAGCTCTGACTCTCCTCTTCGGCTGACTGCTCCCACTCCTGATCCTTTGAGGGCAAAGATCAAGCATGTTGCCTCTACCAAAAAGAAGTTTGTGGCACCAACCAGACGATCCACTCGCCTTCAATAACTTTGTTCAAACTTGCTGGACAAAGAGGGGGAGTGATGTGTCCACAAATGGTGTTGTGTTGGTCAAGTGTTGAGGGGGAGTAGAGATTCATTGAATTGATGCATTGTTACTTTGATACATTGTGGGGGAGATTATGTTTTTCTAAAATTGCTTAACCTGCTTAGTTTGTTTTGCTGAACTATGTTTTAAATTGTTTTCTTGTTTTGCAGCTCTTGATGAGGAACTTAAGTTTTTATTCTCTCATTGTTCAAATGCTAGTTTAGTGATTTAGTTGTTTTTTTTTTCTATTGATTGAGTTGGATGCTCTTTTTTTTTTTTTGTAGATTGCTTTGTCCATAAGTTTGACAAAGAGGGAGATTGTTAAGTATTTTTGTTTGTCAAACTTATGTGATTGTGTGTGCACATGCCTTGATTAGTGTTAGCACAATAGTAGTAGACACGTGCTACTTATTGGTTTTGTTTTTATTTCTAAGTAATAGTTTATCATGTGTGCACACTGGTTCGTTGTTGTGTTAACATCATGTTTGTCGAGTTTTGTTTTCTAGAATTGACTTTTTAGGTTTGACTTCCAAGATTCTTCAAATATTATTTGTATATTTTGTTTGTCATATAATGATCACTTTACAGCTGTCCTTGTCTAGTTGGCGATTCAAGAATGAAGGTCTGCTCTCTTTGTTTCACCCAAGGGAAGTGGCAGACTTTCCGTGCATGTTATGACTTGATGTTTACTTTTGAGTGTGTGCAGGAAAAAGTGATATCTTGGTTGTTACTACTTTTCCATCGGGATCATGAATGCTCAAGCTTTATATCATATCTCATGTGCTCCTTCTTCTTTAGAGAACGAAAGCTACGTCCATGGTGTTTTTACTTTGAGTATTTTCAATGTTTATTTTTTTCGTTCTCCCTTGTTATTTTTTATGTTTGTCCAGTTCATAAGACATCATCTTTGATATTGTAAAAAATTCTTTCATGGTGTTTAAGTCTGGAACGTGGTTCCTCTAAGTTGGCTAGAGGTTGAGTTCGGCTAACCAAACTTGTCGTGAGTTCAATCATAACCAGAGGCTGTTTTTCATGTGAAGAAATAAGATTATCTTCGAGACGATTCAAAGGTCAAAGGGATGCAAGTAGTGTGAAGAAGAACAGAGAGTGTTCTTGCTTTGTGTAAACATTCTTGTAGTTGACTTGTTGTAATTGTTATTAGATAATAGTGGATTGGTTTCACCTTAGACAAAGTCTCATGGATGTAGGCTACAAGTTGGTGTAACCGAACCATGTATATGCTGTGTTCATCTCTTTCTCTTATGTGAATGTTTGTCCGATCACTAATGCATGCTAAAGAACTCTTGTTAAATAACTTGGTAATTTACCTTGTGTAATCCGCTGTGCTAACATCAAGAGAGCTCAATAGCTTCTATTCTTTCACTTTCAATTTAGGTTTTAGATTATTCCTTTTAAATTTTCCCTTGGTTTATATTATTATGTCATTTTTTTAAAACTATTAGAAAGTTTACAATATCATGCTATTGCTTTAGCTTTATTTGTTTAATAGGTTGTTGTATGCATGTTGGGTGAGCAGCCAGTAGATGCTTTGTTTGGCAAAAGAACAAGGGCCCGTTAATATCAAATTGCTCATAAGGATTTAAAATAAATAAAATAAAATGAAAATATACATCAATCAAGAGAGACATTAATCATATATAAATAATAAGATACATGTTTTCTATCTAGTAATTCGGCTAAGCATATTGAGAGTGCTTTATGACACAAACTATGGCCACTTTCGTAACTTACGAAACAAGAGGAAGAAGCCAAATTCACAAAGGTCACTTGACATAGTTAAATCAAAAGCTCTAGGAAAGATAGTATTTTTTTTTTTTT
>WYDK02057257.1:0-12550 GCA_009867345.2 Toxicodendron radicans | reverse complement strand
AAAACTACTAGAAGTGATATTCATATTGTCCTTGGAGGCATTGGACTTGACTACTTTTGGTCTTCTTCCACATTGTTGTGTTGGTTGGTAGAGGTTGATCAATTTTTTCGCGGCCTTTTCTAATAAGCAAGACAGAAGGAGGATTTTTTTTTGAAAGCATTATGATGATCAAATCAACGACATAATGATGAAATTGGATTACGGTTGGGCCTTTGAACTGCATATCTCTGTATTTTAGTTTTAATTATTTACTATCTTCTTTGCACCTATAAAAAAGTTTATTGATTTTGTTATTGGATTACTATTATTATTAACTTTTATTTGTCATAGATGTCTAGTTTTGCAATTTCAGGTTTAATAATATGAAAAGGTTTATTGCTTTGTAAAATTGAATCGAAAATATACCTGAAAACTTTATCTAGATTTGCAATCGCGTTTTAAAATAACACTAATCAATGAATGTCGTCAAAATTTTATTAAAATAGTTAGCCTTTTACTTTTCATAAACGTCGTTAATATGTCACTCAAAATGTATAACGGCGTTTACAAACGTAGCAATACAATGGGACTTTCGACTGCGTTTCATCAAACTTTTAACGGTGTTTAATAATGTCCAAATATTGTCATTAAAAGTTAATACATCATTTAGGAATTAAGGTTTTTAGTGGCATTTTAACATTTAGTGGCGTTTTTAAAAACGCCACTAAAAGATGGTAAATTCAATAGAAATTTGGGACCTTTAGTGGCGTTTTAAAACGTCACTATAAGTTCAGAACATTTAGTGGCATTGTTAAAAACGACACTAAAGGATGATAAAACGCCACTATAGGTCTAGAACATTTAGTGGCGTTTTTTAAAACGCCACTAAAAGATGGTAAATTCAATAGAAATTAGGGACCTTTAGTGGCGTTTTAAAAAACGCCACTAAAAGATGTAAAAATGCCACTATAGGTCCAGAACATTTAGTGGCGTTTTTAAAAATGCCACTAAAAGATGGTAAATTCAATAGAAATGGGGGACCTTTAGTGGCGTTTTAGTCCAGAACATTTAGTGGCGTTTTTAAAAACGCTGCTAAAAAGTTACATCAATAGATAGAAATTGGGGACCTTCAGTGGCGTTTTAGAAAACGCCACTAAAAGTTAACACATTTAGTGGCGTTTTTTGGGACCTATACCGGCGTTTATAATAAACGTCGGTATACCCTATATCGACATCGGTTTTAGCGGCATTTGTTGAAACGTCGGTAAACTTTTTAGTGGCATTTTTAAACACCACTAAAAGGTGAAAAAAACGCCACTAAAGGTCTTTTATGGTGTAGTGACACCATAACAATGTACATGATAAACGGGCTTGGGTAGAACTCACTCCCACAAGCTAGCTCAAGGGAGGAGGGAGTCCAACCACATATATACATCATAACAGTATCGATCATCGTTGATTGTAATTCATCTTTTTCTTTCTCTTTCCCTTCCTTTTTAGCATTGTCAAAACTTCTTCAGGATGCTTCCAATGGTTCTCCATAATCTTCAACGTACAAGAAATGGATCCCACACTTTTTCACCTCTCCCTGTTTAGCATTAAATTTGATGAGTACTTTACAATTTAATGACTTCATCTCATAAGAAATTTCATGATATTCCCGATGGCACACTTCAAACGCCTTTTCTGTTACAGAATGAAAATTGACTAATACATGATCTGATCATATATAATCCGAATAGATTTCATAATGCCAAGGTCCACTGTAATTTTTATAAATTTGCTCCTTATCATCTTCACTTTTGACAAAGCAGTACCAGGTAACAAAATAATAAGGAAGAATATTGAACTCTTCTGGACAAACAACAACAGATGTGAGAAAACCTAGAAAGTTTTTATTATGTGAATCTAGTTACTGATCAAGAGTTATATAAGATCCCGTATTTTGAAAGGTAAACCACTCAGGAATCTCATTTCCAGGGAAACATATATTAGCACAAAATTCTCGATAAGATTCCTGTACCGACAAAAATGAAAAGCATCACATCAGAACAGAGTTTTAGCTTTAGATTATTTTTTTTATTACTTTTAAGAAACAAACTAACATAAAAAAAAAAAAAAAAAAAAAAAAGGAGAAAGATCAAAAGAGATACCTCATGAAGAATTTTAGGTAAATCCAATTTAAAACAGTTGGTAAAATAAGTTGTCCGTGTTCTCCAAGGAGGTAATAATAGAAATGATAGATCTAATATTGATTGCAAGGATGAGCAGCTAGATGCTACCACATTTACACCCATTGGAAGCTGTAGCAAAAGTTTAAGTCTCTGACAATTACTTATGTCTGGAAGGTACAAGTTAGAAAGCCTTTTGATGTTTTTGGGTATGCTCTCAAAATTATTTCCCCTTAAATATAACTCTTTTAGGAAGGATAATTGCCCAAGATTATCAGGTAATTTGGTGATTTGACAATTTTCCAAATAAAGCTCTACCAAAGAGCTCGAACTTGATGAAGAATTCAATACCCAATTCAAAGGTGCTGCTTCATCAATATTTCGACTTAGGAACAATCTATCGAGGTTTGGCAAGTGTAAAATGGATTATGGTACTTCTTTTATGATTGTGCATCCAATAAAAAGAAATTTCAAAGCTTCTAAATCTCCAAAGTCATTGGGTAATCTTTCCAATTTGTAGCAAGCCAAAAGATTAAGCTCTTTGAGAAATTTCAACTTACAGATGCTGCTTGAGAGACTCTAAAGCGATGAACATCCTGAAAGATCCAACTCAACTAGTCTAAATGGATATTCGACGAAGGGAGATTCTTTTATTGTAGTTTCTTTTAACATTAATTGTTTCACCTTACATGAGATCTTTGGAGCTATCTTGAGATCATTACAGTAACTGAGATCAATAGACTTTGATTGAATGTCATCTGGTAGACTAATAAGCCTTGTGCAACCTCTTAGATTCAACTTGACAAGCTTATTGAGATTTTGAATAGAAGAGGGAGTGATCTCCAACAAACTTGAACAACCTTCTAAAATCAATTTCTGAAGATTTGAGGCTCTTAAGATATTTGGAATATTTTTCATGTGTGCAGAAAAAACTGAGATCAGCATATTTCAAATTTTCAAGATCCTACAAGAAAGCAAACAAATGACCAACTCAAATTAATGCCTTGTATATTTATCATTTTCAACAGAAAGACCACCATATAAATACTAAAATACATACTTGAACACCATTCCAATGTTTAACTTTGTTGAATGGCATATCAAGTCTGACAAGACTCTTTGAAGGAAAATGTTTTAGCACTGACTTAAAAGGATATCCATTCCAGCGGAAGAATGTTAGGTCATTGGAAACATATTGAAGGTGTTGAAAACCTTTCAACTTATTTTCATGATAATCTTGGTATCGTGAATTTAATAAACTAATGAATCTCTGCATATTGTCTTCTCTGTCTTATGAGTTGTATACTCTGAAGAATCTGAGGTTAGGCATTGTTAGTACGAAAGTTCGCACTAACGAGAGGTGCTCGGTTGACCCTGCGGGGGACTGAGTAAGCAAGCGCATAACCGTCGTATATCGACTATGATATCTGGCAGTTAGCAATGTAACCGTAAATGCACGTAAATGGATAAGCAAAATATAAATGACAACGACGATTTTAAAGTGGTTCGGCGGTATTCAGACCAAGCCTACATCCACTGAGTATGTTATTGCTATCTGAGAATGAATTGCAAAGAGTGTACAAGAAACAAAGGTGTCTAGGTTTCCTTCTGACCACCTTTTTCTCTCCCCCTTTTCTCTATACACGAATGCTCCTTATATAGTTCCCGTTCTGATGGTTGGTGAGATTGGGTAGATTACGGTGATCTGTGCATGCGTTATCTCGAATATTCTGGATCTTTGGATAGTAACACCATGCTTAATCCCAATTAAACCAGCTTTAGGCGTTTCATCCATGCCCCGCTACAATGATTCCATTTAATACTCTTCAACAGGCTTTTGTAGAAGCCACTTGATTCCCCGTTATGGGTTGTCAACAGGAATAGGGCCACGTGGAACACATTTAACCGTCGATCCAGCCTCAGGACTTCTAGATACGTGGCGCACATCCGATAGTGGGAGAAACCATCCAACATTAACCCCCTAGTTTCCAGTGATTGCAAGCGGTTATTTGAAACTTCAGAGCGGTCTTAAAAGCGGATTTGACATCCGTTACCAGGTGCGACCTTTCCATATCGTGACGTCTTTTCAGTTTTCGAGGATGTCCTTTTTTCCTACCAGGAGTTGCCATATGCCTTTTCAAACGGCTGCCCGGGCGACGCGAGTGTTAACTTCATCTCCTTGTTTCTCGGGTTGTTGTGATGTTTCAGCCGTTGGGAATAACCACTCATAATGACGCTTAGACTTCCGTACTTGTTCGTGGGTATAAAAAGGCACGAAATGGGCCTTTCTTGAATGTATAATACTCTGAATTCTCCATCCTTCACCCGACCGAAGATCACACTTTTTAAGTTCAAAAAGAAAGGGTAACTCTTTAGGCTCCCGTAATCTTTACAACCAAAATGTATCCCCCTCGTCGTAATGGTGTTTCTGATGAAGCTCATTCTCCCGAATAGCCAATGAAGGCCAGTAGAGGTGGGGCAGGCCCCTCCCACCCCATTGATGTTGACGGGAGGGATGGCCATGCAGGCTCCGTTCGGAGCACGCAGATCCTTTCTCATATGGGCCATATCGGTGATGTGGCGGCTGCTGCTATGGCCTGTCTTGAAGCGAGGGAGTCTTCTCACCGAGGCAGGAGGCTTCCCACTGTTCCTGCCAGACTTCGCCGTGGGGCAGGTCCCTAGGACCACCACAGTTAGAGGATGAATCGAGGTTGCCAGAGGATATCTCCGATCATCTTTGCATTTCCTTTATTGCGCTTAAGGAAAACGTTTCCCCTCCCTATTGGGGAGGGCGAGAGATTCGGGTGGCACTGATCTTTTGGCAAAGGTAGTCGCCGATCAAGCCAAGGTAAAATTTCTTTTTGTATTTGTGGGTTTACGTGTTCTTGTTTGCTCGTTTATGGTGGGAAGTTTTAATTCTTCCTGACTGTCTTATTCTAGCTGATAGCTTCGATGTCCGCACTCTTTCACAATGCTTATAGTGACCTCTTATCTATCGAGGATCGCAAGCAACGCTTACGCGAGCTTGAGAGAGACTTGGCTCAAGCTCAGACGGAGGCCGAGGATCTTCGGCAGGATGTAGCGGCGCTTCAATCCAATAGCCTCAACCTAAACTGTGAAATTCTCCGCCTTCGCCAGGAAAGGGATCGACTTCGTCGGGAGGTGGAAGGTATGCGAAGGGGCGAGTCTTAGAGCTCATAGGGTTTCTAGCATGCCTATAGGTGGGCAGCAGCCTTACTGTCATGGCCATTTTGTATTTTCCTTTTGCTTTCCCCTTGTATCTTGAGAAGACTGCATAAATAAAGTGATGAACATTTTCCGTTTTCCATTTTTTTTTCTTTAGCCCTTCTCTTTCTGTAATTTTGAACAATCGATCTTAAAGGACTTGTTTATTTTTCTTATGCCTTTTGTTTTTGGTTTCGTAAGTCTTTTTGCTCGAGCTTATTCTGCACAGACTCCGCGTACTTTTCGTCCCTCGATTTTCGATGTTTTCTTCATCGTTCTCGGGGACTTTCTATAGGCGGGCATTAGTTCACCGAAGTTCGTATTAAACCTTCAGGCGGATTGCAGTTTATGAGGTTTTAACAAGCGACCTTGTTCCTCTGCACTATCCAGAGATCGCGACTTTGCATAGGTTCATGACCGCTGTCCTCGCGAGTGCGTCGTGAGCGATCTTACCACATGGATAATTGTTGCATTTACACTGTTCTTCTTAAGCTTTAAGGCATTTCAAAAATAACAAAATGCGCCGAACTTTCATTTGATAAGTCATACAGACATATTGATTACAAAAGGGCAGTTCAAGCTAAATGCGATTCCAATATCGCTCGGGCAAGAGTACGAGTTTTACAATCATTGGTGGTTCTTGAGGAGGTGTTCCACGTTCTAAGCCCGCGGGATCTTGATTCCACTGAGATACTCCAAATGAAAGGTTCTAGGGGCCAACTTCTCGTAAACTCGGAAGGGCCCTTCCCAACTAGGCTTGAGGGCTCCAGCCCGCGTGTCTTTGGTGCTCAGGATAATCTTCCTTAGGACGAGGTCCCCAAGATCGAAATCTCTTTCCTTAACCTTTGCGTTGAAGTACCGCTTTACTTTTTGCCGGTACGCCGCTACTTGTAATAGAGCTTTATCTTTGTGCTCGCTTATTAGATCGAGTCTGAGCCGCAAGAGCTCATCGTTTATATCCCTACTGAAAGCCTCCCTCCTGAAGGTGTTTATCCCAACCTCAACAAGGATCATAGCTTCACACCCGTATGCTAAAGAGAAGGGAGTCGCATTGGTGGCTATTCGAGATGTTGTTCTGTAAGACCACAATACTTCCGACAATTCTTCCGCCCAATTGCCCTTAGCGTCGTCAAGCTTTGCCTTTACTATGTGTTTAATAACCTTGTTCACAGCTTTCACTTGCCCGTTAGCTTGGGGGCGATAGACGGTTGAGAAACTCTTTTGAATTCCCAATCCTTCGCAGAAATCCTTGAACTCGCTGCTACCGAATTGCTTTCCGTTGTCTATGATTATGGTATGCGGGATTCCAAATCGACAGACGATATTTTTATAGACAAAGTCTCTGAGTCTGCTTGCTGTTATGGTCGCCAATGACTCGGCCTCAGCCCACTTGGTAAAGTAGTCTACCGCGACTACAACAAATTTAACCCCACCTTTCCTAAGGGGCAATGGTCCTATGAGATCAATTCCCCAGATCGCAAACGACTAGGGGCTAGTGAGTGTTTTCAGGTCTTACGGTGGAGCTTTTGGGATGTTTGCAACCCTCTGGCACTTGTCGCACTTCTGTACGAAATGAATGAGTCTTCGTGCACTGTCGACCAATAATATCCTTGGCGAAGGACTTTGTAAGTGAGGGATTGCCCATCTGCATGGTTGCCGCATATGCACTCGTGGATTTCTCGGAGGATATAGTCTGCTTCGCTATTTGCCACACATCTAAGTAGCGGGACGCTGAATCCTCGCTTGTAGAGATGCTCGTTCATTAGAAGGTATCGGGTCGATTTTATTCACAGCGTGCGAGCTTCGTCTTTATTTTCTAGGGTCGCCTCATCTTTCAAGTAGGCGATAATTGGATCCATCCAAGTACCAACTTTCGCTATGGCTGAAACCTTCTAGCTTAATTCGGAGATGCTCGACCTTGGTAAAAATTTTACAGGGATTGATCCATCTACCCGAAGGTTCATTGTTGAACCCATTCTGGCTAGGGCGTCGGCGGTGGAATTTTGATCTCTCGTGATTCTCTTGATGGTGAAACCCTCAAAACTCGCGAGTTCTTCCTTTACTTTTGCGAGGTATGCTGCCATCCTCTCTTCTTTAGCTTAGTATTCTCCCAAGACTTGTAAAACCACGAGCTGAGAATCGTTGTGGATCTCTACTGAGTCTGCCTTCATTTCTTTGGCCAGTTGGATTCCAACGATCATCGCCTCATACTCAGCTTTGTTATTGGAGGCGTTAAGCCGAAATTGACCTCATACAAGATGCGATCTCTTTCCAGGCTTTCCAACATGAGTCCTGCTCCTGCCCTTTTTTCGTTAGACAAACCATCCACGTACAGGTTCCATCTAGTTATTTCTCTAACGTCCCCCTTGGTGATGGGGGCGTCGTTTGGGGCACTGTCTATTTGCTGTTCGCTTTCCCCTTTAGATTGATAAGAGAATTCGCATACGAAATCCGCCAGTGTCTGGCTTTTGACGGCTACCCGTGGGACGTATTTGACGTTGAACTGGCTTAGTTCCATGGCCCACTGAATTATTCTCCCCGAGAATTTTGGCTTCTACAGCACTTTTCACAGAGGATAATTTGTTAAGATGTGGATTGAATGTGCCTGAAAGTATGGCCACAACTTTCTAGACGCGGTCAGCAAGGCTAGCGCCAGTTTTTCCATTTCGGGGTATCTGGTCTCAGCATCGAGCAGTTTCTTGCTTACATAATAAACGGGCTATTGAGTGCGCCCTTCTTCCCTCACTACTGCGGTGCTAATTGCATATAGCGAAACAAATAAATAGAGCAAGAGTTGTTCACCTGGTATTGGTTTTGACAGGAGCGGAGGGCGACCTAAAAACTCCTTCAATTCTTGAAAGGCGCGCTCACATTCCTCTGTCCACCTAAATTCCTTGTTACCTTTTAATATGTCAAAAAAGGGGAGGCATCTGTCAGTCGCTTTTGACACGACCTGCTGAGTGTGGTGACCTTTCCATTCAAGCTTTGAACCTGCTTCGGTTTGACCAGGATCTTCATGCTTAGGAGCGCCTGAATCTTGTCCAGGTTCGCTTCTATCCCTCGCTGGTTCACTATGAAGCCCAGGAATTTTTCCAAACTTTTCCCTAAAGCGCATTTTAATGGATTTAGCTTCATTATGTATTGTCGCAATATACCGAACATCTCTTCCAAGTGCTTGACGTGTTTTTTGACTTTTTTGGATTTGCCTAGCATATCATCCACATACATTTCCATCGTCTTTCCAATCTGATCGGCGAATATTTTGTTGACCAACCTTTGAAAGATGGCCCCAACATTCTTTAGTCCGAACGACATTACCTTGTAGTAGTAGATGCCTCGATCGGCTATGAACGAAGTATGTTCCTCGTCCGCCTCGCTCATCGGGATTTGGTTATATCCTGAGTAAGCGTCCTTGAAGCTTAAGAGTGTGTTTCATGCTGTTGCGTCTACGAGTTGATCAATTCTCGGTAGAGGAAAGTTGTCTTTTGGACAAGCTTTATTGAGATCAGAAAATTCAATGCAAGTTCTCTACTTTCCGTTGGGTTTCTTCACTAGTACGGGATTGGCAAGCCAATCCCGATAGTCGACCTCTCTTATGAATTGATTTGAGAGCATCTTGTCAACTTCTTCTTTGAGCGCTTGCGACCGCTCAACGTCAGCTCAACGTCCATAGATCGGCGTTTCTAGCGGATCGGTCTGCTTTTGGGATCAATATTCAATCAGTGACACATTACCTCGAGGTTTATGCCCATCATATTCGCATGTGTCCATGCGAACACGTCCGAGTTTTCCTTTAGGCAGGTAATTAATTGCTCGGACACTCTTTCCTTCAAATTGCTCCCGATTTTTAGTACTCGATTGGGATCTTCCAGACTGATTGATATTCCACGCATTTCTTCCACCGGACCCGTTAAAGAATCTTCTTTGTGCAGGCAGGGATCGATTGAATCTTCCATCCCGACCGACTGCGGGCAAGTCGGACCAACCGTCATGGCGATTATTTTCTTTCCTTTCTCCGCGAACGAGACTGCATTATCATAACATCTTCTTGATTCTGCCTGCGACCTTTTAACCATACCGACTCCTATCGGGGTGGGAAAGTTCATTGCTTGGCAATGGATCGAGGTTAGGGCTTTTAAGTCAACTAGTATGGGCCTCCTTATAATTGCGTTATAAGCAGCCGGACACTTGATCACCAGGAAATCAGCCATTACTTTTAAAGTCATTCGTCCCTCGCCTAGGGTTACTGGCAGTGTGATGATGCCTTTCGGAAAGAGGTGGTCACCTGTGAAGCCATATATGGGTGTTGTGGTGGTACGCAGATCGCGTTCCTGAAAATGCATTTGTTTGAATGTGTCGAAGAACAAGACATTGACCGCGCTTCCATTGTCGATCATCACCCTAGAGACTTTGTCATTCCTTATCTTGGTTGTCACCACCAAAGCATTCTCGTGGGGTTGTTATGTGTTTGCGGCTTCTTATTCCGTGAAACCGATGATCGGGCTTTCCTGAAATGGTCGTTTCGATGGCCTCAATTCGACATTGAAGGTGCGGGGTGCAGAGTCTGTTCTCACTTCGCGGGTATGTCGTACCCGTGCCCTTGCCCTTCTAGAGTTTCCAGCTATATGGGGCCCCCCGAATATCATTCTTATGTGTTGTTCTTCGCCCTCCATGGGTTCTCTCCTTGGGGATTTACTTTCCTCGCGATTATTGTTCGCTCGATCCTTAACCACGTGTTCCTGCAACCGACCTTTCCGTATTAACCCTTCAATTGCATCTTTCAACGTGTGACATTCATCTGTGGTGTGACCCACGTCGCGATGAAAGTGACAATACTTTTGCATAACTCTCTTATGCCTAGGTCCTTTTAACTTTTCCGTCTGGGATAATCGTTGAACCTCTCGGGACGCCGTGAGCATTTCACTGATAGTTGATACCAGCGGGGTGTGCTGTTGGAATCGGGAACGATCGTCGTGGTCCCTTCGGAGATCTATCCGAGGCCTTTTTTGAAATAGTCGTATGTCCCTTGTTTGATCACGGTCGTTCCTCCTTGGTTTGGGGCGATCATCTCTTTGTCTGTCTTTGAAGTCACGTGCCACTCGTCCACCCAAAGCGGCTACCTAGCTTTCCTCTCATTGGTACTTGGCTGCCAGTTGGTAGAACTATGTTAAGCTAACGTGGTCTTCGGCTTGTAACTCTCTCCATAGGTCAGTTTGCCGCCTGGTCCCAACGATCAAGAGAGTGTGGATTGCCTCCTCCGGGGCGTCGACCACCTTCCCTTGCTCAGTTTGAAAATGGGCTAGATAAGAGGTTACATTTCTTCTTTTTCTTGCTTGATATTGCTCAGGTAACTGATGGGCATGGCGAACAATCGCCTTGCTTGAAATTGCTGGAGAAAGATCGTGGTGAATTGATTCCACGTTTGGATCGATCCTACGAGGATCCGTTTGAACCATCTTTTTGCGTCGCCCACGAGAGTGATGATGAAGCATTGACATCTCGCGAGGTCGCAAACCTGATGGAGCTCTATCAGATCACTGAAGGCATTCAGATGATTTTTTGGATCACTTGTTCCATCAAACTTTACATCTGGGACTTTGAAGCCTTGTGGTAGTGGAGCCATACGAACTTGTTCTGAGAATGGCGACCCTGCTTCTTGCCCTTTCTGGGTGCTACGCTAGTCCCGGAGGTTATTGAGCATATCTTGTACTTGATTTAATTGAGTTTTAGTTTGGTGGGCCTGATAGTTCTCCCCGTTTGGCTGCCGATTTGCTTGGAGACTTCCCCGTAAATCGGGCTTTCGCGAGTTCAATTGCTCGCGAGCATCCATCAGTTTCCTCTTGTCGCTTTTTCTAGACGAGCTCGCATAGGATGAGGTGGCATGATTGCTTGGTCGATAGCTAAAATCCGATGTTTCGGTTCGGTTGCTTCGTCATGGGCCGCTCGTGTGAGTTCGACTTTTTCCTTCCAGAGCCTGCATTTTTTACTCACGTCGCGGGCCTGGGATATTCTGTCAAACTTGCCTCTTCTGTTGTCTCCTGGGATGGCCACAGGATCTCATACTCGTGGATTGTGAAGTGCTAGATTCGTTCTCTGCGGACTTCAACTCCCAACTAGGGGGCGTTGTAGCCTGCGAGTTCAATTGTTGGCTTGTGGTGCGCGTATTCTTCATGCGCTCCATGTTGTGCTGCAGTGTTTATACTGCACTTGTTAGAGTTTGGATCATGTCCATTACGGGGGTTTCCCTGTTGGCAGGGATGTCTTCTCCTGGGGCGCCGGTCGCGTCGTTCGCTCCTGGAGGAGGAAATGGTGGGACTGTCTAAGCCCTTCTGGCATTGTCTCCCATTATTTGGCTCCGTGTTCTGGTCATGGCCGGTCTTACGAATGCGGCTACAATGGTGACTAGATTTCCAAGGTAGAGGCCCCTCCTTCTAGCGCCAAAATGTTAGTACGAAAATTCGCACTAACGAGAGGTACTCGGTCGACCCTGTAGGGGACCGAGTAAGCAAGCGCGTAACCGCCGTATATCGACTATGATATCCGACAGTTAACAATGTAATCGTAAATGCACGTAAATGGATAAGCGAAATATAAATGGCAACGACGATTTTAAAGTGGTTCGACAGTATTCAGACCAAGCCTATGTCCACTGAGTATCTTATTGCTATCTGAGAATGAATTGCAAAGAGTGTACAAGAAACAAAGGTGTTTGGGTTTCCTTCTGACCACCTTTTTCTCTCCCCCTTTTCTCCTTACGCAGATGCTCCTTATATAGTCCCCGTTCTGATGGTTGGTGAGAGTGGGTAGATTACGGTGATCTGTGCACGCGTTATCTCGGATATTCTGGATCTTTGGACAGTAACACCATGCTTAATCCCAATTAAACCAGCTTTAGGCGTTTCATCCATTCCCCGCTACAGTGATTGAATTTAATACTCTTCAACAAGCTTTTGCAGAAGCCACTCGGTTCCCCGTTCTGGGTTGTCAACAGGAATAAGGACACGTGGAACACATTTAACCGTCGATCCAGCCTCAAGACTTCTAGACACGTGGCGCACATCCAGCAGTGGGAGAAACCATCCAACAGGCATCTTTGAGAAAACACGACAATCTAACCTTGCATTGCTTATTTTAGATATATCCAAGCTTATGCTTCGCACTGCTTCAATCTCCTA
>WYDK02057237.1:0-12550 GCA_009867345.2 Toxicodendron radicans | reverse complement strand
TTAATTTTCATACTCAATGTATATGGATCATTCCTTACTGGGCGATTAGCGCTCACCCTTTCCATTATGGTTATTTTGCAGGTAAAGCGGTAGCAGGGGATACTAGACACATCAGAGCTGCACATGAAGGGAGATGATTTACTGTCATCTTACTGTATATTTTGTTACTATGTAAATAAGAAATTATTATGAAACATCTTTTGAGGGTTCCACCCTATGTATATGTTTAGTTCGACAGTTTTTCAAATAAATTCTTAAAGTTTTTGAAAATCCAAGTTTTGATCTTGTGTAACAGTTTATATACATAGTTAAATCTTATTATTACTGTGCATGTTTTAAAAACAACTCGTTTTCCAGACATGAAACCTTTGGATTCTCATTATGGGATATTCAGAGGATACCTGGCTGGAGAGGGGTTTTACAAGAACACACCTCCTAATTATTTGATCTGGACAGCTTTTAAACAGATATGGTTCATCCCAAAACTAGTGTTTCACTGTGGACAAGAATCTCTTCCTTTCCTGAAAGGTCAAATCAGGGTTAATAATATCACAAGCAAGAAAATTCACTATATCCGCATACCAAAGAACTTTTCCATCAATGGGCAAAAGTCGTTCATCAAGGAACATTTCAATTAGAGGATACTCCCTATCCTGGTTACGTTCTTCATGGCCTAATGGTTCCACTAGCCTAGACAAATGGTCAGCCACTACATTCTCGCTACCTTTCTTATCCTTGATCGTTAAATCAAACTCTTGCAAGAGTAAAATCCACCTAATCAACCTAGCCTTAGCATCTTTCTTACTCAGCAAATACCTTAAGGCAGCATGATTGGAAAATACTATCACTTTAGACCCAATCAAATAGGAACGAAATTTCTCTAAGGCGAATACAATTTGGCAACGAATTCATTTTTAGTGGTGGAGTAATTTAGTTGTGCATCATTCAATGTCCTACTCGCATGATGAATCACGTGATGCAACTTCTCTACTCGTTGTCCTAAAACTGCCCCTAATGTATAATTAGACATATCACACATCAACTCAAAAGGTAGGGACCAATCAGACGACATCAATATAGGTGCAACTATTAGTTTGGCTTTCAGGATATTAAAGGCTTCTAGGCATTCATCATTAAAATCAAAGGATGCTTCCTTACTCAGAAGATTACAAAAGGGCTAACTAATCTTAGAAAAGTCTTTTATAAATCGCCTATAGAATCCAGCATGCCCAAGAAAACTCCTCACACCTTTCACAGACGTGAGTGGCAACAATTTAGCAATTAGATCAACTTTTGCCTTATCTACCTCAATACCCCTACTAGACACAACATGACCTAAGACTATTCCTTGCTTTACCATGAAATGACTCTTTTTCCAACTTAGAGTCAAATTCGTCTCAACACATCTTTTCAACACTAAGGTTAGCTTATCAAGGCAATCATCAAAAGATAAACCGAAGATAGAAAAGTCATCCATAAATACCTCAATAAACCTTTCAATCATTTCAGAAAAGATTGACATCATACACCTTTGAAATGTGGCTGGCCCATTGTATAAACCGAATGGCATCGTCCTATATGCGAATGTTCCGAATGGGCAAGTGAAGTCATCTTCTCTTGATCCTCTGGAGCGATTGAAATTTGATTATACCCTGAAAACCATCAAGAAAATAATAATGAGAATAGCCAACCAATCTTTCAAGTATCTGATCAATAAAAGGAAGAGGGAAATGGTCCTTTTTAGTTGCAGAGTTCAACTTCCTATAATCAATACACACTCTCTACCCCGTAGTCATCCTAGTCGGCACTAACTCATCATCAGTATTTTTCACCACTGTAATGCCTGATTTCTTTGGTACAACATGGATTGGACTAACATATTTATTATCTGAGATGAGGTAAATGATCCCAACATCTAGCAATTTTAGCACCTCAACTCTCACCACCTCCTTCAAGTAAGGATTCAACTTCCTTTGAGTTTCTCTAGTTGGTTTGGCATCATCCTCCAACAATACTTTTTGCATGCACATAGTAGGGCTAATTCCCTTAATGTTCGTTATAGTCAAACCTATGGCTGCTATATGGTCGCTCAAAACCCTAAGCAATTTCCCTTCCTTGGTAGTCCAACAATACGTTAGCTTGTTCGGGGTTGGCTTGGTAGTTTCCCCGGTGTGTGGCGTTGTACTGCAATAATTTGCCCTATTTGGACCTCCATTTTCGTTATGGAAGCATCTTGTTGCTGAAATCTTTGTTCATAGCCCTCATGGTTTTTCTGAGACACTTGAATGAAGGTGTTCAAAGTGTCCTCCAAATATGGTCTTTGCGGCTGGAAATTCTGGTTGGGTCACGGCTACACATTCTGCCTTGACTGTAGCTGGTTGTTGTTGTTTCAAGAAAAGTTTGGGTGATTCCTCCAACCCAAATTATATGTGTTCGAATATGGATTGTTTGGTTTTAGGTTGAAAGAATTCATTGCATTGGCTTGTTCCCTAAACTCTGGAAAAATTTCACTAGAAGGACAAGTGTTAGTCATATGGCTAAAATTACTACAAATAACACATATCTCTTTGTTGAGGTAGGTGCCCTAGAGCCAATCAAAGTTATAATCAAATCATGTGTATCATGTTCATATAATTAATAAAAGGCAATTTACTATATCGTGTAAATCGTATTTAAGTATATGTTGTGATATATGTCCTTAGAATGGTGGAGCTGTGACATGGGTATCGAGTGCTTGAAATCTCAATAGTGAGAACCCTATGATCACTTATAATGGTTATTCTAAAAGCGTCTGTAACCTCAGTATTATTCTAACCAAAGGCACAGATAATACGGTAAGACTATCATCGTGTTGTACGACCTTGTCAAAACACAATGACGGATCTCACTTGTAACGGTTTTTAGGTGACAACCTGGTGTGACACATGGGTGTTTGCTTCATGAGCAATTTCACTGGACTGACCCATCAGAGGATTCCATATAGATGGTAACCCCAGTGCCTATGGAATAAATCCTCTAACGGATGGTGGTGCATGTGATTCTTAGACTTGGGATCACCGGAGCGTATTGTGCACCAATCGATGTAGTTTGACACTAGCCCAACGTAGTCCTTTTTAAGATTATCATAACCGTGGTGATTCGCTGCATCGAGAAGTGTATTAGGGCTATGCTGGATCAACAAAGGATTCATCACTCCTGGGTACGGGAGAAATTATCTCACGGCGCAATTCGGTTGTATTGGGAACGATAATAAATCTATGGCTATAGTGAGATTGAGTTGTCGCTCAATCCAATTTCTTACTGGTCGTTGATCCAATAACCGAACACTTTATTATCAAGGGTTAAGTATCTGAGGTTGACACTATTTCTATGCCTCAGCCTTGATGAGATAATGTATGATGAAAGGTTTGAATTGCACAGTAACCATACTGTTGAGAGGTAGCTATTTCGCTGAGTCATTATCTATTGGGTGACCATGATGCCTTGCCAGGGGCCAATCTTGATCTGTGTATAGTGAGATGATTAATTGGAGTTAATCGCAATACTACTCACTGCCAATATGATGGTGAGCCTACAGATCACACACATAAAGGGACAATTCAAGGTTTATAAGAACCGAGGGGCAATTTCGTCTTTGTGATAAAAGGGTATTTTGATAATTTTGTTGAGCAATTAAATTTGCTGAGGTCGATGCCTGTGTCCAATTTTATATTGGAATTCAATTAGCAAAAATTACATAAAGAATATTTTGGTAATTTGTTATGCAATTAAATTTGCTGTCCAATTTTAATTGGAATTAATATTAACAAATTACATATTAATTAATTGTAAATTAATATTGTTGATGCGAAAATTCACACCAACTAGAGAGATCCGGTTGACCTTGATCGGAACCGGAACAAATGTGTACGTGGCTTAAATATCCAGCAATGAACAGTAATAATTAATGTAAACAAGTAAAGAACAAACAAGAATTTTAAAGTGGTTCAGCCTCTAGATTGAGAACCTACGTCCACTGTAGCAAGGATGCTTTTATATTGATTGAATGTTACAAAACTTTCAGCCTCTCGGAGCAATTCAAAAGATCCCCCCTTCCTATTTTTACAGGGGTATTTATACTGTTATCTCATACAAGGTAAGTTCAATTCAAATGGAACCCTATCTTCAGTAAGGAAAGCAATCTCGATCCAGAGGGGATAAAGGAAGAACATGGTATTTGAACCAAATCGTATCCCTATAATCAAGAGATAAGATTTTTCATATCAGTTTGTTGTGATCTTCGTGGATCTCTTCCAATGACACATCTTTTCTTGAGCGATCTCATTTGTCGGGCTTATTTCGGCGAGTTTTCTGGGTCGACGAAGGTAAGTCCGCTAAGTTTCTCACCCCGGCTATCATATTTAGGCGGGCTAATCCTAGAAAACTCCACACAACAAATATTAATATTTATGTTAATATTATGAATTTAATTAAAATGAAATATTCTTGTTATTCCAAATAGGATAGGGTTAGCCCTATTCCACATTGGAATAGGGTTTCTTAAAGTGCCTATAAAAGGAGAGCTTAAGTGAAATATTTAACACAATTCAACCTTAGCCACTGTTTATCTCGGGTTACTGTTCACATAGAGCATTTCTCTAAAATTCCAACCTTTTTCTTTATTCCTTGAAGCCAACTCTTGATCTAGCAAATCAATCTTTGGCATTTTGATCCTTCCCTTGTGTGGACTGCGTGAGTGCAATCCTATTCTTGGATTGAGTAGCGATTTTTTCAGATTACACAAAGTTTGAAGAAGTCGTCTACGTTGGTAAGAACAACTAAAACCTTGTATGGTTTTGTTTTATATTAACATTAGCATGTAAACTATATAATTTTGTATCCAAAATCATTGGGATTTAATTGATTTTCATTTTGTTTCCCATGTCTTTCTGCTGCGTTTTCTTAAATCAATTCCTAACACTCTTGAGAACTACTCTGTCCTTCCCCTGTCATCATGGCACACATCGTCTTAGCTTGCTTTGCTAATTCGGACACTTGCATAGCCAATTCAGTGTTAGAACTCACTTCATAAACTCCTTTACCTCTTCCTCTAACACTTTTCTGTTGTGAGTTAGCTCCAAGCATCTCATACAAAGCGTAAGTCTCATCAACAGTCTTTTCTCCCATAGCACCACCTGCAACATTATCAACTATGGCTTGGCAAGCCTGTGTCAGTCCATCATAAAATGTTTGGTTTAATAACTTTAAAGGGTACCTATGATGGGGACACTAAACTAATAGCAATTTAAATCGGTCCCATGCTTCATGGAACGATTCGCCATCTAATTGAGTAAAAGTAGCAATTTTACATCGCAATTATGTTGTCTTGGCATGAGATTAAAATTTACCTATGAACTTGTTATACAAGGCCTCCCATGTGGTGAGTGAGCCTGGCGGTAAAGACATAAATCATGACTTGGCTGCATCCTTCAATGTGTACGGAAGACACCTCATCCGCAATTGATCTTTAGTCAAACCCTGCAAAGGAAAAGTTTGAATGTTAGAGTATAAATCTTGCATTAAAGTCAAGGGATCTTCCGTACCCATCCCATGAAATGATGGAAGTATTTGGAAATGGATATGCTTCAACTCATAGTTGAGGGCTGCATTGTTGAGAACAATGCAGGATGACGATGTCTTTATCGTCAGACGCCCATATTCTTTCATTGTAAGCAGTGGATCATCCATGATTTCACTCTCTAACTCTGATGAATCCTCTGAAGGTTTGGGTGCTCTTCTTTTTCTTCCAATTAGGTCAACTTTATTCACGTAGGCGAACAACTCTTCATCCAACGATCATCGACCTGGCATCCACAAACTAAGAAGAACAAGAAAAAGATCAAACATATAGTGAAATCTACATAGAATTAAAAAGAATGAATGAAATAGAATTAACAAAAATTAAGGCACTCGTTATAAGACTTGTTAAGATACTTAAATCAAATCTCCGGCAGCAGCGCCAATAACTTGATGGTGTCAAATTAAACCTCGCAAGTATACGAATTGTTATTGCAATAAAGTGTGCATATGCAAGGGTCGATCCCACAGAGATTTGTAAGTGCTTTACTAACATATAAACTAAACCTTAATTCTTTAGCATAAATTTAAACAAGGATGAGATTTCAATTGTAACAACTAAAATAAAAATAGTAAATTAGAAGCAATAAACTAAACAAGATTGGAAAGATAGCAATTAATAGAAGGGCTTCGGTATCCAATTTCACGATCATTATCCGACTTGACAATTTTAATCACATTACCAATATCTCACATCTACTCAATGGTTAAGCTCACGAAACTAAGATATTACAGTAGGGCGTTCGGGATTTACCTAGTTTTTTCGCCACTAGCCTAGCTACGGCGTATAGTCTAACCTAGTGAGCAAAAACCCATTAAATGCAAGGGCTCAAATCACACAAAACCAATCCATACAAGGCAGGGCATATGCTCAAATACGAATCAATCATATAAAAGAGCTCATTAAGTGGGTATTTTGCAATACCGAACCTTGTCTCAAGTCTAACATCAACCAAATACAAAGATAATCAATCTTTAACAATGATAATCAACCTATAGCAAAGATAATCAATATTAAACAAAGGCAATCAATCAATGACATCAATGTAAGCATTCAATCAATACAATAAATGAAACAAGTGTGCAAATGACATGAGATATCAAGTAAATCTTCATTAAATCGTCAAGCCTTCAAATGAGGCTGCATTGGATACCAAAGTAGAGTTTAGTTACACATGAAATAGGAAGACAAACCTCAAAACCATGGTGCCTCCCTTCAACATATGAATCAAAATGTGAAAACCTCCCTAACTAACCCTTTTTACAAAGAATCAATCACTTTTTAAACTATGGTCTTCCTAAAGATTAAGGGTTCTCTATCAAACCCTAACCCTAAAACAGTATATCCCTTTACAAAAATTTGGCCCCTTTATATACTCCCAATAAACTTAACCTAAAAAACGTGTAAATGTTGAACGCAACGTTTCAACTTTCCAGACATCACCGCGGCGACAAGCAAAAATCCCGTAAGTAAACAAATTCCAAAGAGTTTGTCGCCTAGGCAACGTTCTCTTGCCTTGAAGCTGAATTTACGATTTTGCCATTTCTTGGATCTTCAACCGTTTTGACTTCTGATTTGTTCCCGATGCTTCCCGCACTTCTTCTAATCACCTTAGAACTTCACAAAACTTATGGGTGTTGCTTTTCTTTACAAAAACACGCCATAAACATCATGTTTCGCTTCTTAAACCCGTTTTGTCCTGAAACAGAAAATAACACCATTAAGTAATATTCAGGATCAAAACTATGTATAAAGCATATGATAATCCTAATAAATTCACGTACAAAGCATAACAAATCTAGGATTATCAGATATATGGTAAGCTGTGTTAATGGCTTCAGCCCAAAATTGTTTGGGTAACTTCTTTGCATTCAACATGACTCTTGCCATTTCTTGAAGCACCTGTTTCTTCCACTCCACTACACCATTCTGGTGTGGTATCTTTAGGGCTGAAAACTCATGAAAAATTCCCTACACATCACAAAAATTTTCAAAGTAAGTGTTCTCAAATTCCTTCCCATGATCACTCATAATCCTCACAATCTTCTTCACAAGACAATTCTTCTCAACTAGTAGTCTTTTTACCAATTTCTCAAAAACATAAAATGTGTCAGATTTTTCTCTAAGAAAGTCAACCCATGTGAATCTTGAAAAATCATCAACACACACAAAAACATAGCTCTTACCACCCAAACTTTCAATTTGCATTGGACCCATCAAGTCCATGGGCAGCAATTCTAACACAGTAGAGGTATTGAGATAGGAAGAAGATTTATGTCAACACTTGGTTTGTTTACCTTGTTTGCAAGGTCCACACACTTTACCTTTGGGAAGATCAAACTTAGGTAACCCTCTTACAACTTCTTTCTTTGAGAGTTTTACAAAGTCTTTGAAATTCATGTGCCCAAGCTTTTCATGCCAAACATCAATTTCATCCGCCTTTGAACTAAGACAAGAAAAATGATTAGAAAGCAAGTAGCAATTGTCATTAGATCTTTTCCCTTCTAGAATGGGAGCACGTTTGTCATTCAACACTTGGCCTTTATTTTTTGAAAACTGAACCTTAAAGTTCTTGTCACAAATTTGACTTATGCTTATGAGATTTGCCTTTAAGCCATCAACATACGAAACATCATTGAAGGTTGGAAGTCCTAGTAGAGTAATTAAAACTTTTCCAAGAACATTTACCTTTTTTCCATCACCATAAGTAACATGTCCACTTTCAACATATTGCAAATTAGACAAGAGTGAACAATTACCAGTCATATGCGTAGAACAACCACTATCAAGGTACCATAAATCATTTTGAAATGCAAGAAGTGAAGTATGTGCAACATATGACTTCACAATAACCTTTTGCAACCAAATCCTTTTATGAGAACCAACATTTTTTGGCAAGTATGTTCAAATCGGAAAACATGGCATGATTTTCAAAACCTTTTTGCAAGTAAGCAATGAATTTGAAGCATTTGAGTCTAATGTGCCCTTTCCTATTACAAAAATGGCAAATGCGAATGAATAGCTTTACCTTTACTACATGTTTTCCCCTGACAAAATCAGATGTGTGTTCTGAAGCCTTCACAAATGTGCGCATGTGATAGCTCCTGAAAATTGAGTTATCTTAGGCTTTAATTAGGACCTTTGCCTTAGGATTTATTATCATTTTAGTCATTTTAGTTTAGTTTAAGTTTATATTTCATGCTTTAGCCATTTAGAGTTAGATTATGTTTAAGAATGAGATATGCTGATAATCTGCTCTAATTTGATTCGTTTTATGTTAGTTTTTATTATTTGAATTGTTTCTTTTCAGGACCAAAAGGCCTTAACCTCGGATTCATAAAGAACAAAAATTGAAGATCTAATGCTGAGGAATGCTGGAGCACAGCCCAGCAGATTGCTGAGAACTTTGTGATGGGGATGCTGGCACATAGCACGCCACTCAGCATATTAGGCAGTGCGCGTTTTGTCAGGTAAATCTTCTGACTTGTCCTGCCAAGGACATCCTCCTTTTCCGTGCACAATGAAGAAAGGGAACAGTAACCTGACTGTGAGGGAATAACAAAACATAGAGAGCTGGCAAGTGCTCAATTTGTGCCCTACTTTTCCTCATATAAAAGCAGAGCATAAAGTTAAAAATAGATAATCAACCAAGAGATAAAGTTGGCCATCTTTGGGAGAGAAACTGAGTGAAAGGTGCAGCGTTTATCAGAGAAAGAAAGACTATTTTCCCGTGGAAGAGCTAGACATTTCGAGATCTATTCTTAATCCTCTTCATCGTGTTTGTGGTTATTCATTTATGAGCTCAATGGTTGTATTGTTTCCTTTGTTTAACTCTATATTCAGTATGAACTAATTTTTATTAAGTTGGGTTTGAAAATTGAACTTTTATTGTAATGTTTCTTTAATCTTTAATATAGCTTTCGATGCATGCCTTTTATTTTAATCAAATGGGTTACATGTTGCAAGATGGATTTGGCCAATCGATGTTTGTTGTTTGCTTGTTAATTAGATACTGAGAAGGTTTGAAAAACAAGGGAAATCATTTGATTAACACAAGCTCTAAGGGTCATGCGATAGCATGGGGAGAATACATAGGCATATGATTGCTCCCTTGTGTGGTTATAGACAAACCAAGATTTAATTGGTTTCTCAAGTTGGAATCGGCATAGACATATGTTAGGTTTAAGCTTAGGGAACAATCTTGTAGAATGTTCGACGAAACAGTACAAGATACTAAGAGTTTGAATCAAGTAATGCACTGTTGAGTTATGTTGTAACAATATTCATAGCATTACAATAGGAGGGATTTAATTCAAACCCGACTTACCCTTTTGACTGATTAGAAATTATGTGTTGCCACTTGCTCTGTTGACTTAGGACTATTATTTAGTATTGTTTTGATTGATTTGATTAATTAGCTGAGTTACCATTTTACTTATTGTCTTTTTAATTTACAATTATCATTATTATTGTTGTCACCTTGCTGTCAACATTGCTGTTGACAGTGCTGGAGCATTGATTTTAACTGATTAGCTTACAATTCCTGTGGGAATGATATTCGATTCTTTGAATCTAAACTACTTGTTGACCACATATACTTGCGTGCATGTGTTATTGTTTAGATCAGACAACAATTTTTTGGCGTCGTTGCCGGGGATTGTGCCAAAAGTAGTTAGTTAATATTGTTGCTCATTTACTTTAGTTTTGCATTTTATTTTACTTTTTGTTCACCTTTGTTTCAGATCTGATGATGAATGGTTCATGAGCATTCCAGTTGACGAAGCCATACATTATTTGATCATGAGCTAGAGAGAACCCTTCACACCTGATTGAGGAGATTAAAAGCTAAACAAGAAGCCCAAAAATTCAAAGAGATGAAGAACAGTGCTGGACCAAATCCACAACCACCACCTGTTTATGATAGAGATTGAGTTCTTGGAGATTTTGACTCTCCTCTTACCAATCAATTCAATCCGAGCATAGTCAGACCTAAATTCCCAACTCAGCAATTCGAGTTGAAGGTTGTGATGTTTCAGATGTTGCAAACAATGGGTCAGTTTGGAGGTTTGCCTACCGAAGATCCACACTTGCACTTGAAGTTGTTTATGGAGGTCAGCGATTCATTCAAGCTATCGGGAGTTTCTGAAGATGTTCTGAGACTCAAGTTGTTCCCATATTCACTAAGAGATAGAGCTCGAGTTTGGTTGAATTCATTGCCACCAGATTCAGTTATGGATTAGAATGACTTGTTACACAATTTTTTGTCAAAGTACTTCCCACCTCAAAAGAAAGGGAAGCTTAGGAATGACATCACTTCATTCCAATAGTTCAAAGATGAAACATTGCATGAAGCCTGAGAGAGATTTAAGGAATTAATGAGGAAGTGTCCTAACCATAGGATACCTTGCTGGATTCAAATGGAGACGTTCTATAATGGGTTGAATGCATAGACCCGAATAGTCGATGTGTTAGCAACTGGTGCACTGTTGTCTAAGTCTTACAATGAAGCTTATGAGATTCTAGAAAGAATTTCAATAAACAATTATCAGTGGCCAACAGCTAGGGTAGGTACTTCAAGTAGAACATTAGCTGGAGTCATAGAGGTGGATGTGATCACATCATTATCTACTCAAGTTGCCACCTTGACCAACATAATCAAGAACATGAATACTTCTGCACTAGCATTATTCACAGCAATAGGCAGTTCATCAGGGCACCAAGAAGTAGTATCTTGTGTGTTTTGTGGAGAAGGGCACTTGTATGAGAATTGTTCAAACAACCCAGCTTCGGTGTGTTTCGTGAGCAATCAGAATAGAGGCAAAAACCCTTATTCTAACACTTATAATCCAGGGTGGACACAACATCCAAATTTCTCTTGGAACAACCTAGGAGAAAGTGCTCCAGTATCCACTCAGCAAAGACCCATGCAGTCACCAGGATTTCATCAATAAGCACAGCCAAGAAATGATCAATAGGAAAATAGATTCAACTCATTAGAGAACCTTATGAGAGATTTCATGACAAGAATTGATTCCGTGATGAAGAACCAGTCCACTCTGATTCAAAGTCAGGGTGTTTCATTGAAGAATTTGAAGAATCAAGTAGGGCAATTTGCGTTGGTTGTCTATACAAGACCATAAGGTTCTTTCCCAAGCAACACTGAGAATCCAAGAGAGGGTAAAGAACAAGTCCAAGCTATACAGTTGAGAAACGGAAGAGAAGTGCAAATGCCACAAAGAATGATTGAACCAAAACAACCTTCAGCGGAATCTCAGTCGATAGAAGCAGAAATTGAAGTACAAGAAATAGTGGAGAAAACAAAAAAGAGCACGAATGATGCTGATAACATTACGTCAGCAAAGCCCAGCATTGAGAAACAAAAAATCGCAAAGCCGACCCCACCTTACCCTCAAAGACTCAAGAAGCAAAATCAAGACAAACAATTTAGCAAATTTCTTGAAGTCTTGAAGTAGCTCCACATCAACATTCCATTGGTGGAAGGTTTGGAGCAAATGCCAAATTATGTCAAGTTCATGAAAGACATATTGTCAAAGAAAATGAAGATAAGTGAGTTTGAAACAGTAGCCATGACCAAGGAATGCAGCTCTATTTTGCAAAACAAACTTCCAAAGAAGCTGAAAGATCCTGGGAGTTTTACACTGCCATGTTCAATTGGAAACACCTATTGTGGGAGGGCTTTATGTGACTTGGGGGCTAGTATCAATTTGATGCTTCTTTCTTTGTTTAAGAAGATTGGCATTGGTGAATCACGACCAACAACTGTAACACTTCAGCTTGCTGACCGATCATTTGTTCAGTCGGAAGGTAAAATTGAAGATGTGTTGGTAAGGGTGGATGATGTGCAAATTAAAATACCTCGCAAGTGCACGAGTGCTCGTCGTAGTACAGTGTGCAAAATGCAAGGGTCGATTC